>MU224989.1:410008-437669 GCA_018584345.1 Thuja plicata
TATATCCCCTATGTAAGGTAGGGGATTCCATTCAGTCTCTGTAGGGATGATGAAATTATGCACATACAACTCACAGAGTAGGTTTTGTTGCCAAGATGGAAGTGTCTGGTATAAACCATAGAATTTCAGGGCTGATTTGAACTCTGCATTTATATCCTTGAGGGTCATCATCAACTAAAATAGAAGGAATTGTTCTTTGAGATAGATAGTATAGACCCTAGGTGGAGGTCTAAAAGCAATTACCTGGTCAATTAGTTTAAGAGCATGGTCCATTCTCTGCTTCTGTTTTGTCAACTGATCTTTCAATTCTACAATTTCCTTTTCCTGTTTCGCTATTACTTTCTGCAATTTCTTTTTCTCTTCTCCATTTAGAGTGGTTGTCAGCACATGTTTATTATATAACTAGAAAAGAAGTATTTGCAGAGTAATTGGACCACTATTTTCATCTTGTTTATTCTTCTTCCTTTGTTCTTTCCATAACTGCTCTAAGAATTTTATTAACCAAGTTCGCTTATAGGAAACTAAAGCATTTCTTGTGCAAGGCAGCTGGTGAGTTGTAGGGGTTTCTTCTTCATGAGTTGGAACATCCTAATGACTGAATCCTGGGTCATTTTGACATACATTTGGCTCATCTTCACACTCCTCTTCTATATTTTGAGGAATGTCAGGAATGTCAGACTGACTGGGAGAATCATCTGAAACAATATGGATAAGAGTTTCCTCCTCACATTGTTTGGAGGAAGAGGGCTGGCTTTTGGAGGGCACTTTAGGAATCTTCCCTCTCATCCTAGGACTTATTTTTATAGGGACTTCCTCAAATTCTATGGCCTTTTTCTTACTAACCCTTTTTGTTGTCTCTGCTGCAGGATTAGTGGCTGCAGGAACTGACTTCATTCTCTTCTTTCTTGAGACTTGAGGGTTTTGCGGTTCAGCTGCAAGAACCAAAGTTTCTCCTACTATCTTCTATTTTCCTTTGGTTCAGGCAGCAATAGGTATATCGCTCATGTGAGTGGTTAATGGAACATTTTCTTGTAAATTTTTGGTTTCTTCCCCTTGCTTATTTTGCTCGGCAAATGGGTCAGGGGAAACTACATTATCTTGGTTAATTTGCACATTAGGGGCAATTTGAGGCTGAAGGGTTTTATGATGGATGAAATCTTCCCATGTCATAGGGGAGGCATCCCTAAGAGATCTTTCTATGAGTAACTTAATCAAGGCATGGTGAGTAACAGAGTTGTCTTTCCCTTTCTGGGTTTCTTCAGCACTAATGCACAACATATTAAATAGAAAATTGGGTGAATTCATTGGGATATTATGTCATACATAAGTAAGCATCTTAAAATGATGCACATGTAAATTAGAGAATCGTCCTTCATAGGTGAAATACCTTATAATGTGTGTAGCCAACTCCTGGTATGGTGGAGGAATGGACATCCTTTTGCATCCTTGCTTAGTGATTTCCAATGGAGGGTCTCCTGGTATGGTGAATTAAGCTCTGGCTGACTTGGCATCATGGGCATTGGGATAATGTTCCCCTGCTGCTGGAAAACCAGTCACTTCCACTATTCACTCCTCTGTTGCAACAACTAGCAACCCCCATACTTTCGCGTGGCCCTCATCAAATGTGTTTGAAAATTTTGATGCTGCTTCCTCATCAAACTCTGTCAATTTTAAGAAATACCCCAGCCATCCGCAAGCATTAAATCTTCTCACTGCCTCAACATCAGATAGTAAAATACCATGAACCACTAGTTTATGCCACTGTAATTGGCCTCGAATTTTACCAAATTCAATCCTCTGCTCTGTTTAACCTCTATTTTTGATAATTACCTTCTTCTCTTTTGAATTTCAGACTACTTCTTGTAAACCCACAGACCCTCTTTCACATTCTTCTGGTATTCTTGATATGAACAATAATAATGTATTTTAATAGAATGAATCATAGATGTTCATGCAAGAGCGAGAGTTATATCATGGTTTTAATACTGGGTCACATTTAGTCTGACAGTTAGGGGTTTATTCAGAATAAAGGTACGACATTTGACACTTGTGTGATGCGGCAGCTGGATTTTAATTAAGACAATGCCAAAGTACAGATTTGGGGATCTTTTAATGAGTAAATAGAAATGAAATTTTTAGAAATTGGCACACTTCCCTACCCCCTATGAAATATGGACAAGTGTCCTCACTTGTCTGACTTGACAGAAGGTACAGAACTAGATTAAGGCAGCAATGATACATTTATTGTAGTATTCAATATAACCAACTAAATCTATGCGCTAAAAATGGAAATAAATTTGAAAAGCTCATACTTGTTAATTGATCATCACAAATGTTAGGAGAGATTGGTGAGAGTGGAATGATGGCATTGGCGGTCACATGCGTCAGCGCACTATCTCTTTATTGAAAGCATGGAAACATGATGACATGGAAGGTGGGTGGATGAAAGATTAGGAAATGAAATGCGGTGAAAAAGAAGAATGTAGAAAGCGAATAGAGAATTTGAACTTTATGTAAACATAAAGTTGTTATTATGGTCATACTTTGAAGGAATTCTTATTGAAGTGCTGCAGGAAGAAGGTTGACACTCTCTACTGCAGGAAGTGTTACCTGTTGATCCTTTAAAATTGGCTGGTTTAATTGTTGTAGGAAGTCTTGTTTCATCTGTGGCTAGTGATACAAATTTAGTCTATGGCCATTGACTAGTAGCTTGAAGTGGATAGGATTGATTGTGGTCAACTAGACTACTCCATTTGTAAATACATGGCTTATTTCATATTGACCTAGCTATCATGTTTGCAGCTTGCCTGGTATCTCCTGGAATCTGGAATCATATAACAATGCCCAATCTCCAACTTTGAATTGCTTACTCTTGGTATGGGAGTCATGGCACTGTTTTCTTTGCTTTTGGAAAATTTCTGTGCACTGCAAGGCAGACTTGCACATTTCATCTAAAGAGTTAAGATGCATCAATTGCTCTTTCTGTGCTGTAGGAAGATCAATATTTAACTCCAGTGTTGTTCTTAATGTTTTGTGTTCAAACTCAATCGGTAGCATTTCTGTTTTGCCATATAATAGTTCAAATGGAGTGAACCTAGTGGTGGTCTTCCATGTTGTTCTATATGCCCAGACGGCTTCTGATAGTCTGCTACTCTAGTCTCGGTGGTGCAAATGAACTATCTTTGTTAAAATTGCTTCTATTTCTTGATTTGTAACTTTTGCTTGTCCATTGGCTTGAGGGTGATAGGGGCTTGATTTCTGATGTCTGATATTATATTCCTTAATGAGCTCTGTTATTAGATTGGAGGTGAACTGGGTACCTTGATCAGTAGCAAGCTCTCTTGGCATGCCATAACTAGTAAATATTTCTTCATACAGAAATTTAGCAACTTTATGATCTCTTGCATGCTTCATTGCTCTGACTTCAACCCATTTGGTCAGGTAATCTGTGCACACCAGAATGTATGACTTCCCATTAGATATAGGATCTATTGGACCAATAAAGTCCATGCTCTATTTATCAAATGGTGTTACCACCACCTATGGGTTTAAGGGAATTTCATCTGATCTTGTTGGTCTGCCCATTCTTTGACATTTGTCACACTTCCTTGTATAACTTGCTGCATCTTTGTGAAGTGTAGGCCAATAGTAGCTAGTTGTTAAAATCTTTTGTGCTGTTCATTTGGATGCAAAGTGCCCTCCACATGGTTCATTGTGACATGCATGAAGAATTTCATATGTCTCATCTTCTCTCACACATCTTCTGATGACTTGGTTAGGTCCAGTGTAAAATAATATGCTATCAATCTAAGAGAAATGGAAGCTTTTCTCCACAAGTAGCTTCTTTTTCTTATAAGATAAATGTGTTAGGATTTTATTAGCTGCTAGGTAGTTAGCTATATCTGCATACCATGGATTCTGGACAGCAATATGAAACAATTGTTTATCTGGAAATGTATCATCTATCAAAGTAGTATCTTCTTCAACATGATGAAGTCTGGATAGATTATCTGCCACCACGTTTGCTTTCCCTGGCTTGTCAATGATTGTTATACCAAATTTCTACAAAAGAAGGAGCCATCTTGCTAACCTTCCTGTTATGGCAGGTTTGTTCATGAGATACTTATTTGCTGCATGATCAGTATGAACATAGATAGGATAACCAGTCACATAATGGCGGAATTTGTTTAGAGCATAAACTACTACTAACAATTCTTTCTCAGTCACTGTATAGTTTAACTCTGGTCCATGTAGACTCTTACTGATATAATAGATTGCATTTTCAAGGTTTTTAGTCTTCTATCCTAAGACAACACCTACAACATAGTCTGAAGCATCTGTATGTATGTGAAATGGCAATGTCTAGTCAGGACCCCTAAGTACTGGTGCAGTTGTCAAAAGTGACTTGAGCTGCAGGAAGGACTCATCACATTCTTTTGTCTAAGAAAATTCAGCTTCTTTGGTAAGTAAGTTGTATAGAGGACTAGCTATTTGAATAAAGTTCTGGATAAACCTCCTATAATAGCCAGCATGACCGAGGAAAGATTTGACTTCTTTTTTCTTAGTAGGAATAGGGAGTTTGAGAATTACCTCTATCTTCGTAGGGTCTACCTGGATTCCAGCTTCAGAGATAAAATGTCCCAACACCACTCCTTCCTACATCATCAGAAAGCACTTTTCACTGTTGAGAGACAGGTTATGTTCCTCGCATCTGATTAGCACTTTCTCCAATTTCTTCAGAGCTTCCTCAAATGTGACACCGAATGTAGTGAAGTCGTCCATGTAGATTTTCATGTAATCATAGGATATATCAGCAAAGATGCTGATCACAGCTCTCTGAAAGGTAGCAGGGGCATTGCATAATCCAAATGGTAATACTAAATAGGCATATGTGCCCCAAGGACATGTGAATGTGGTATTTTCTTGATCTTTGGGGGCAATGATTATCAGATTGTAACCATTGTATCCATCCAGAAAGGAGAAATATTTCTTTCCAACCAAATTATCCAAGACCTGGTCAATAAAGGTAAAGGGAAGTGGTCCTTCTTTGTAGAATTATTTAATTCTCTGTAATCCACACATATTTTCCACTTAACTCCTTTCTTAGGTACAATTACCAATGGTGATACCCAATTGCTGTCAGAGATTGGGTAGATGAATCCAACATCCAACAACTTCTACAACTTTGTTTTAACTATTTCTCTCACTGCTGGATTTATTCTCCTTTGTGGTTGGAAAAGTGGCAAACTTCCATCACTGATGTAGATTCTGTGGGTGCAGAGTTTTGGATTGAGTCCCTCCATATCTCCATAATCCCATGCAAAGGCTTTTTCATGCTGACTGAGGAGCTTTATTAACAATGCCAACTATGATTGGGACAGCTTGTTATTTACATGCACGCTTCATCCAGAGGACAGTTCTACTCTTGTTGTTAGATCTTCCATTAACACTTCAGACACCGGACTTCTATCTATTTCACTTGCCAGTAATTGATCAATCATTTCAGGGTTTACTAGAGGCATACAATCCTCATAGGTACATAGCTGTAAAATAGAAATTTCTGAAACATCTTTAGCCACAATAAATTCATTGGTTAGAATGATCTGTATTACATCATCTTCCTCTTGCATCTTTAAAAAATATTGACTATGCAACATCATGAGCTGGGCTACTGAATTAAGCTCTTCCTCCTCGTCTCCTAAGTCTAGCCAATTAGGTTCTCCCAAGTCTAGCTGGGGTTGGGTAGGAGGATATAGGGCTAGCTTCCTTATGGCTTGACCCTTTGAAATTGTCATACTTCCTAATATGCAATTAATTTTGGCATCAGTGGTGGCTAACCAAGGTCTTCCCAAGATTATAGGATAGCCAGGAAAGTTTACTTTAGGTGATAGGATGAGAAAATCAGCAGGATACTCCTATGAATCTAAGGTTACTATAACATCTTCTATGAGGCCCTCTGGAGTAACAGTTGAACTATCAGCAAGTTGTAACACTATGGCTATTGTTCTTAAGCCTTCTATGCTTAGCTTATGCATTATATCTTTAGTCATAACATTTATTGGTGCTCCCAAATCAACTAGAGCATTTTTCACAGTCTGTCTATTTATTATCAGGTCGACTACTGGACTGCCAGGATATGAATACTTGGGTAGTACCACCTTTCCTAACATGATATCTTCTAATTGACCTACAAAATGTACTATCTGAGGGTCTTTCTTCTTCTAACCTAGATTCTTAAGGCATGCTTCCTTAATAGCCTTTCCATAAACAGGTATATCTTTGATAGCTTGGAATAGTGCGATTTGAATATTCATATTTTTCAGCTGCTCAATAATATCAAATCTTTCTTCCTCTTGGGGTATAGGTTTTTATTTATTTAGCTTCTATGGAAAGGGTGGATTTGAAGTGTGGACAATAGTTCTGTTGGGTATATCAGTCGGCTGGCTGGTATTTGGCAATGTGGCTTCTGGAAGCAGTGTTGCAGGAGTGTCTGCAACTTCCACAATTATAGGATATTCAGGTGTAGGAAGGGTGGTATCGGACCTCAAATGGATATCATCTATCCCTAATGAGTAAGTAGGGCACTACTAAGTGTCAGTAGTGTACGTTTGCTGCTACTGCTATTTGTTGTTTAGATTTGGCTGCGGTTGAGAAAGGAATTGGGTTGGCTTTGGATTAGCATTAGTTGCTGCAGGAGGTGGCATTATTGTAGGTGGTTGCACTAGAGGTGGTAATTTTAGACTACCAAAATTTTGGTTAGGCCATTATGGAGGCCCCGTCCATTGGTTATTTTGCTGCCAATTTCCTTGCGGTGGTTGCCATTAATTCTGCTGATTAGGCCACTGATTATTTTGCTAGTTTGGCCATTGGTTATTCTGCTGATTAGGCCATTGGTTACTCTGCGGGTTTTTCCGTTGGTTATTTTCCTGGTTAGGCCATTGGTTATTTTGTGGGTTTTTCCATTGGGGTTGAGAGTACTGAGAAGTGTTCTGATAATTTTGGTTTTTCCACTGATTATTGTTAAAATTTGAAAACTATAGAGGATCTTGTGGCATACCTTATCGTGAAGCCCATGGTCGACGTTGAGCAACAAAGAACACTTGATCATTATATCCTTCTATCTTCATGTAGTTAGTTTGCAAATGTTGGTTTTCCAGGTTGGCTACCAGCTTACATCCACAGTCTTGCTTCTGTTTGCGATAGTGTGGGCAGTACTCAGCCGATTGTGATTCAGCTTCTGCATGCTTCTTCTTGGCAATCATTATGTCAAGATGTGTAGCTACATCATTTATAATATCCTACTTGAAATCCACAAGCAAATTAGATATCTCCAGCTTTGAAATGCCTGAACCAATCCCTTTTGTGACTATGGACCGGTATCCTCTGCCTTTCTTCACAGTTGGCCTTGAGTAGTTTTGACAGATTTTCTCGAGGTCATCCCAAGAGGATTGGGATATGTCTCCACCAACCATCCAGTCTAATGCCTCCAGACAATTGTCATTTACCCCTCTCAAGAAGACTAATTTTTGTGAATCCTCTGCCAGTACATGCTAGGTATTCTTCTACATTGTGTACAAAAAATGTGAAACATAGTCCTCCAATGTTTCATCTTCCTTTTGAGACATCCTAAAGATATCATCTCCTTTTGTGTCATTGCCTTTGCAATAATCTTTATATTTTCGTAGAAACAACGTCTGCATCTCATCCTAGGTACCTGCTGCATTGGCTCCTAAGCCCATGAGCCATTGTAATGCTGACTCTTTCAGTGTTGCAGGAAACAACTTGAGCTTATGGGCATCAGTGTTATAGTCGAAACTTCAACATAGTATGTCAAACTCAAATAAGAAAGTGTCAGGATCCTCAGTTATAAAACCATAAAACTTTGGAAGAGTAGCTATGGGTATATTCTTGAGATTAGCATTATTTATAAGGCTTGGGAGAGGAAATGGGAAAGTAGGATGTGCCATTACTGGAGGTATTTGATTATGGGGTTGTTGCTGGAAAGGAGCATTGGCTACTGGATTGTTAACGTTAGGTGGATTTGGGCCGGATTTATCTAGAAAGCTGGCCAAGATTTCTTCAAAAGGTCAGAAGCCACTTACATCAAATGTTTCTGCTCTGGAGGAAGATGCTACAGGAAAGTTGGGGCTTACGTCCTCAAAGGGTAACTCAACTTTTTCAACTTCCTCGTTCAAATTAGCAGGCTCTGCTGGGATAAATTTGCCATATTCATCTCGTCGCCTTTCTCTTCGATGCATGAAATTGAAATCTTCACGCTTGTGAAGCAATTTTTAGAGATACAAATCTAAAAACTAATATAGGAATGAAAAATGACTCAAAAATGTTCCTAGCTTGACACAATCCCCGGCAGCGGCGCCAAAAATAAACCGCCTCACAATAGGTGTGTAATAATCATGCTCAAGGCCTTTCTTAGGAATGGTTCATTCAATCTAAGGACTAATTTTCCTATTATGAGATGCATTTAATTTGTCAACCTAGGGACATATACTTGAAATGGTCAGCACGACATGTGCACTAGGTTCCTTAAGGAGTCATTCTGCTTATGCTGTAGAAAGGTAAAAATGCATAAAAGAAACCTACACTAGTGCTGCAGGAAAAGAATACATTTATCTTCTTATTGGAATGAATGCTATAAATTGCAACTCTACTGAAACCTATGATTTCAACCTAAAACATCCATTATAACTATTCTTGCAGATGCAATAGGAACACTCACAAGTTACGATGCTGCAGGAAGAAGTTATAACTTCTATCTGAAATACTGGAAATGCTAGAAATGAAATCTATTCTATTCGATCCTATTCCACCTCCCAAGTGGGCCCCTTGGTTAGTTTCTGCTAAACTATGAACACAGAATATAAACCAAGAATTACTTCATTGCATTTCAAAAAATCATTACATAAAAACAAGACATGGAACTTAAATAGATTGCTGCAAGATACAATAGTTTTCTTTCAAAATTTTTTATCTTTCCTTTTTCCTAGCTAACCTCAAACTATCGGTCCAATCCCTATATATAGAGGATCAAACACTTATTACAAAAAAAAAAGAAACTATCTTGCTGAAAACATGCCAGAGAAGAAGATGGAAATGCAACAGCCCGCAGTGTGGGTAGTAAAGCTCGGGTGACCAGTTCAACATAATGAAGTGCAGAGGGAATATAGGCACACTACATCCCCGTGTCCTGGAATAATTTATCCATTGTAGCAACCATATTTCCTAGTGCTGTAATGATCAATCTGCCATAGCTGGTCCTCATCAATCCTCCTTGAATGCTGTCGACCACTCTCCAGCCGCTTTCTCTCCTATCAAGTTAGTTATGATGCAGAAATATTCATGCAACAAGCTTAATCAAATTAAATATCTAGATATTATAACATAGATTCTGATGGTTTTATGAAATACTGTACTATATGTATAATATTAGAAAAATATGTCACAAACATCTACCCATGGTTTATCAGTTCTATCTGGACTTTATCACAAGTTTTTGACGGGTTAGACTCTCAAATATTTTGACAAAAACTAGAACAGAGTATTAAAATTATACAAAACAAAGGAAATAATTTGGCCTTATCAATGATCCTCTACACTTACTTGTCCAGATTGACAAAAGCGCTATCCATAGGGTCCTTGTTGATGGTGGAGCTGGGTTAAACATTTGTACTCTAAAGTTAATCAAGCAACTAGGCTATTCAGAATCAAGCATTGATGTCACAAGGAGGATAAATATCAGAGCCTATGATGAAGAGGAAAGGTCCTCTAAGGGTATTATCATTCTACCTATTCACATTTGTCCTGTGGTAAAAAAATACCCCTCCAAATCTTAGTCCTTGAGTTGGGATACAACATGTTACTAGGGAGACCTTAGATATATGAAATGCAAGCTGTACCTTCGACATACCATCAATGCATCAAGTTACCTCACCAAGGAGAGGAGACCATCATAGAGGGAGATCCTAATCCCTTCCAATATTGTAATGTGGTCCAAATCAGCACTGATAACTAGGTACCATCAAACCAAGATGCAAGCATCCCATCCTCTTCAGATTCAAATCCCAAGGATGTCACACGAGCAACATGAAAGATAGTCATTAAACAAGATGCAAGCATTTCATCCTCTTTAGATTCAAATATTAAAGATATCACATAGAAAGAAGGCAAGATATCCATCACAGATAAGGGCTATGGTGAATATAGATATGAAGAGGCTTTTACCATCACGCACATGCCTCAAAGCCCAAGAACTCATGGCATGCCACAACCTGTTATTGCAACATAAACTCCACAACCTGTTCTATTCAGATGTCCACCCACAACTTTTGTCCAATGGGGAGACATAGCAGAAGAAAATCCTTTTGAACAAGACATCAATACCTGGTTATACCAAGATCCCCCTAAGACAATCCAGCCTCCATTACCTTTGTCGAACTATGGTAATAGTTACACAATGATACAAAGATTTGGGTACAATGATACAACTGGGTTGGGGGCAAGACAATAAGGCATATATGAATTGCCTCTCTTTCCAACCTAGAGAAACACAAGAGGTTTGGGATATGGACAAGAAAGAACTAGTCCTATGATCCAAGACATTCAAGTCAATCATGAGCAAATCGCATAAATGCACCGTGGGCACAACACAGAGCATGCTCTAATAAGCAACATATTAGTGCAGTTGCTGCGCACTGAAGAGGGAACCACAGAATCCCAAATAAACCTACACTTAGCAATCGACAATAACCAAGCAAGTGAGACATCAGATGAACATTCCATTGAGACTGTCTCCCATGAGTATGAGTGGAGATCCCTCCACGATTCAGAACCGTCAATCCCATATTTTTCCCCTTAGGCTGACATTATCATAAATCTAGCAGACTTGTTTGACCAACTGACCATCACTGAACAACCCTGTATAGACAAACATGTCATTTATCAAACCTCAAGTGTTACATCCACATCACAGTCCAATTTTGTACGCACCATAACAGCAGTCCCATTCAGTCAACCAGAGCCAAACAGTAGTGAAAGTGTCTATCTTGTACACCTTGAGCTTATAGAGTGGGATCAACAAGGGCCACCTGATCTAGATATCTTTGAGAATGACGAGGAAATAGCTCATTTCATGGGACTGAGGGAAGGCATTCCATCAGAAGATCACAAGGCAAGATTCTCGATTAACCTAGAAAGAGAAACATACTTCGGGGAGGAAGCTCCTCTTTCTAGTCCATAAAAGAAAAAAGAACAAAAGAATAAAAAGATAAAAAGATGTATCTTCTAGCGAAAACCTCACTGAGGTGCTAGAAGATGGAAAGAAGGAACTCCTACCCCTGACAGAGGAGAAATCAGAAGTACTAGCCGAAGAGAAAGAGGAAGTCAACTTGGGAGATGAAAAGAACCCGAGGAACATATACTTGGCGAAATCACTCACCCCTGAGGAGAGAGAATAGTTCATTAGTTTCTTCAAGGAAAGAATGATAAATTTCGCATGGTCCTACTCAGGTATGCTAGGATTAGATCCAAAGATTGTGCTACACCACCTCCCATTGCTACCCAATGCGAAACCTGTCAAACAGAAGCTAAGAAAGATGCACCCTCACATTGCATAACTAGTCAAGGAAGAACTGAAAAAGCTCCTGGATGCTGAATTCATCAGACCTATACCATATGTGGACTGGATATCTAATCTGGTATTAGTTACAAAGCACAGTGGTCAAATACAAATTTTCACAGACTTCTGGGATCTCAACATAGCATGTCTTAAGGACAACTTTCCTTTACCAAACATTGATATGATAGTAGACCTAACTGCCAGACATCAAATGCTATCACTCATGGATGGCTTTTCAGGTTACAATAAAATAAGGATCACACCAGAGGACCAACAAAAAACAACTTTCACATGTCCTTGGGGGACATATTATTGGAATGTCATGCCGTTTGGTCTAAAGAATGCCAGAGTGACATATCAAAGGGCTATGACGACTATATTTCATGATCTCATCCGTAAGACAATGGAAGACTATGTGGATGACATATTAGCCAAATCAATAATTTGAAATGATTATCTACAGGTTTTGGGACCCATATTTGATAGAATGCAAGAATTCAAAGTCTGACTAAATCTAAAAAAGTGTGCATTCAGTGTCACAGCAGGAAAATTATTGGGGTTCATAGTATCACACAGAGGAATCGAAGTGAATCCAGCAAAGGTCAAAGCCATATTGGACATGCCTCCACCATCAAACTTGAGACAACTAAGAGGGTTACAAGGAAGGCTCCAATTGATCAGACGCTTCATAGCTCAACTAGCACACAAGTGCCACCCATTCCAACATCTATTGCATAAAGACATCAATTTTATATGGATAGAACAATGTGAACATGCATTTTAGATATTCAAAGACTACCATCTTAAGTCTCCTATATTGGTATCACCAGTACAAGGTAGGCCATTGTTTCTATATATCTCAGTGACAGAATTAGTATTAGGTGTCCTCTTGGCACAACATGATGATGCAGGAAAAGAGAGTGTCGTCTACTATCTAAGTGGGACTTTGGTTGGATACGAGCTAAACTATACGCCAATCGAGAAGTCAGGACTAGCAGTTGTTTTTGCTTCCCAGAAGCTAAGACACTACATGTTGAGTCACCAAACAAAATTGGTCACACATATTGATCCTCTTGTTGGTACTCCTAAATCTGGAACAAATTTGGAGTGACCATGTTAATTTTTTCAGTTGAGAAAAGTGAATACCCTTGAAATTTTGTGAGAAGGCTCAGTTAGAGTGCTTGTAAAAGATGCCCGGATGATTTTATGGAGTAGTCGTTTTGAGGGGGTCACCTAAATCTGCATGTTGCTTAAGTGTCATTTTGTTTTCCGGGGCCTACTTTGCTTTTGAATATCTTACACCCTGTTGAGCTTCATATTTTTCCACTTTGGAAATGTTTAACATGCATATCAGAGAGCTTATGTTTTAAATCTTAGGTCATTATCAATCCATTTGATAGGTTTTCATACTTCCCAAAGTTGGTTGCTCAGAACTGTCTGCATTTTTGTTCTGCCTAGAAATCTGAATAGCCCAGTTTGACACGTTATAACTTTTGACCAATTGATTCAATTGAGAAAATTCCTTTTGTACTATGTTCCAGTTGTCACACACTCCATATTTGCCAGTTTGTAGATCTTTATGAAATCAGATGACAAGTTTTCTAGAACCATTCCGTTAGTAAATAATTCTGATTTCCTATGTTTTCAAATTCACAATTGCTAAGTTGTCCACTTTGAGGTCTTGAAAGTCTATACCCGGGTGAAAATTTTGGATAATTGAGTTGTGCCTCATATTGAAAACATAGGAGTGTACTCACCTGAGGATTTACAGATTCCTGCCAATCCATTTGTCCACTTTTCCAGAGCTTTTCCATTTCTGATTTATTAAGGTTTCACTGAAAATGCAGAATTCAGAATTAAGTGGCATACTTTGTGGTTTCCTTATTTTCACCCTGTTCAAGGTCAGTCATAATTCAATGTGGATTTGTATTGTAGACCTAGGAATGAACTCATCTGAAGATTCTCAAACTTTGACCAATCCGGTAGATCACTTTTCTTTGCCGATTCCATACCCAATTTTTACATATCTATTGTGCTTCGGTTCAAAAAGTGTTTAGGGTGCTATCTTTGCAGATTGGTATCAGTTCAGAAGTTTGTTTTCAGAACAAGGTAATTGAGGGTTCATGTTCTACATGTGACATTCAATCAGGCTATAGAGGTTGAGTTTCTAAAAGATCTTTTTGATGACCCTATGAGTCCAGTTTCGGAGGCAGATTGTTCAGTTTGTAGTGCAGAAAAGAGTTAAGTTTCCAGAATGGCCATTTTGCAAGAATGGTAACTTTTGATCTGAAAGTTGTTTCCAGGATCTGATTGAGGGACTATCTTTATTGCATGTGAGTGTACTATTTGACTTAATGGCGAAGTTTCAGAGTGTGATTTAGTCATTTTGCAATGACTGATCCAAAAGAGATTTGTGGTGTTTCAACATTTGCATTTGCATAATCTTCTGAAAATGCTAAGTTTTATTATTCGCCTCTTGCACTGGATGACGAATTTGGTGAGGCTCCCCTTGCATGCATAGTCATTTTACATGAGTGAATCTTCTTGCCAAGTTTCAGAGTTAGATTCTTTGTTTCAGTGAGTTTTTAATGCCCATTCCCAAGGCCATTTGCTATTGGAAGAAACTTGAGGATGAGAAATGATCATAGGTTTGATCATCATGCTTATAATTGAACAATTTGAATAAAACAGATTGTGAGAATGTTCCAAGAAAGCTTATAACTATAAAATTAGAAAACAAAGAAATATTTCAAGGTCACAGTATAAGAATATCTCTAGGTGAATTTCCACGGTTCATCTTATTTCTGGGTTTATGTAAGTGCTAATGGGAAGGGTGATTGTAATTCCGACCAAGGCTGTCAAGACCATTTCATTGATTCAAGTTACCATGAGGCAATTGAATATCTAAGAAAATGTAAGGGGGGCAAGAATCCATTGCATTTTCTTTATAACATAAATGAAATAAAGTTTTGCCATGCAGAATATGTGCAGAATGTAAATGATGCTGTGAAATTTGGAGTTTTTTGAGCTTGGTGATAATCCTAGTTACATATTTAAAAGTGCATACAATGTGATGATGACATCATCTGACTTTGAGGGGTGCATTCATGGAGGCCATCTCAAATTTTTGCATGGGAACAGTCTATAATATTGTCAGATGCACTTAATGTCTTCAGAAATGAAGAATTACTTTTCTTGCCTGTTACTTTGATTCCACATTTGTATGAAGAGAACAATTTGACCAATTTGGAAATCAGATTTTTTGTGGATTTCGTAATGGTGCAGCTGTCACTGTTGATATAAGAGGTGAAGAATCAGCATGGTCTCGATAGCATAAGGAAAATGAGAGATCATCACAGGGACATGGAGGTTTTAAATGCATTTGAACTCAACAAATAATAATCCCAATATAGGTATGGGTTGTGTAGACAAAAGGGGAGTTTTAAAGGGTTATGAATTAAATCAAATTGCAATAGGTACCAAGCTGCTGGTATGCGCTGATTCTGGGAGTTTTTTAAAACCATACAAAGGATAAGTCTACCAAGCCTTGCACAACATCTCAGCTGGGAGGATGAGGAACATGTTATTTTGAAGCAAGTTGCGCTGGAAACTGGACTAGAACCCCATGCATTAAGGGAATGTTTAGAATAATTTCAAATACAAACCATTTACTATACAAACTTCCGTAGATTTTTGAGGGAGGAGTCTGCGCCAATTTGAAGACATGAATTGAAGCTTGTGGAGGCTACTGGTTTTCACCATAGAAATCTGCACAGATTATATTAGGGCATTTTAAAAATTGAAATGTTGAAAACCAGTAAACAAGAAAAATCTACGTAGAATAATACATGGGGGATTTTAAAAGTTGGTTTTGTTTTTAAAATTTGCAAATACAAAGCACAAACCAGAGGAATTACACTAATGATGGAAAGCAGATTACAGAGCTAGATCATGCTAAAGCAACAATGGAGAAACTTATCCTATGCAACAGTTTTGTGGAGGGAAATTGCAGATTTTAAAACATTAACAAATTACATTGCAAATCAATATTGCCAGCTGCTGCAATGGAAAATGGAGGGATTGAGGGGCATCTTACATAGTATAAAATGAAAACTAAGTGAAATGGAGGTCAGCAAAGGATAATTCCAGGTTGCACATACAGTTTGAAACACAGACATTGCAAAAATCCAAATTACTGAGAAAGTGCGATAGGGATATGGAGGAATAGTTTGAAGTTTGTGAAGATTTTGAAGATTAATTTGCAGATGTTACTCCATAGGAAGTGGCTCCCTGGCCATTAAAACACATTGGTGGTGCTTATTTGCAAAGAAAGAATGCCATTTATGAGCAGTTTACTCAAAGCTTTCAGCAAAGTGGAGAAACAATGCATTTCTTTTATCCCACATTGTCTCTGTGGTGAGCATTTTTGGTCTTTATATACCAAAACACTTTCTTCATAGGTAAATAAGAGAGCCCAAAGGCTCTTAGCAATCTCTTAAGGGCTGGAGGAATGGAACCATGGGATGTACACAATATTTTGACATGAATTTCAAAAATGGCTTTAAAACCATGAAAACCAATATCGCACATTCATCCTGCAATGGAATTTTGAAATGTTTATATGCCAAGATGCAAACATAGTAATTTGAAGGAAGAAGAGGAGGCTATCTGCATGTGCCCAGTCATTTGACCGCCTCAATTTCCATGCCTAAAAATGAAGGAAGGTAATTTTTTATGAAAACAGACACTTGACGCTGGTCGCTTGGTCGCGAGAAGGACCCAGTCGCTCAGTCGGGAGGCAAATTGAAGATCACCGCCAGAATTTAGAGACTTGGTGACTGACCGCTAGTGGTTAGTCACCCAGTCGTGAGATGTTAGCCGCCCAAGGAGATAACTGCCGAGACTTGGTGACTAACCGCTAGCAGTTAGTCGTGAAGTAGCTGAGTGCCAGAGATGACTGCTGCAACGATGAGTTAGCCGCTGGTCGCGTGGTCGCCAGATGGGAATTAGCCACCGGATGTTAGTTGCGAGGTCTCCCAGGGTTGACAGATGAGGTAAAATTTTCTTGCGACTTAGAAATTAATGCTGGTCGCTAGTTAAAAATGCTAAGTGGGAATTTATTCCGCGACTGTGAGACTGTGGTTGTCATGTGGTCGCCGAATGTGATAATGGTTAGTGAAAATTTTGTGAGACCTAGAGACCAAAGAGGAAAAAGGTAACCAAGTTTAAAAGCATAGTTAAAAGGCACAGTTTATGACATCGAATAAGAGGGCACCACATGTCAAAATCTGGTGGTTTCTAGGCAAAATGGGCAGAAAATTGGGTTTTCAAAAGAGATTTAATTGATATTCAGATTTTTTCAGAGATAGAGATAAAATCAGATTTTCTCAGGCAAGAAAAGATCAGATTTTTGCAGAATAAAAAAATTAGATTTGCACAAAGGGATGAGATAGAATGCACATTTATTTCTTTTGAAATCAGATTTCTTAGAGCTTTCTGGGATGATTTTTGAGAAGATATTTTCAAAGGGGGATATGACTGGATTTCAAAGATATTTTGCAGATGAGATCAGATTTGAGGAAAGACAGATGTCAATTTCTCAGAAATATTAGGGTTTCTTCTCTTCTTTTTTATTCTCTTCTCTTTTCTATTTTGAGGGTTCTGATTTCAGGTTCCTGTTTCTGGTTCCTGTGGAGGTTCCTAGTCTTGTTCTTGTTCCTATCTTTGTCTGGTTCAGTACAAGTTACCATTGGTTTGGAGATTTTATTTGTAAAGAATACTTCTTTTTCATGTTTACTACTTGATTTTTTTGTCTGGATATCTGGAAACAACTTGAATTAATGAGAATACAATGCAGTTCCTATTCATTATTGTCTTGTCTCTTTTAACTGTGGTTTATGCTCTAGTATAGTTCATTTGTAAGGCATCTGGAATATACCTACTACAAGGTAGTGTGTCTAATCATTTGTGAGTCTTTCTCAAGGAGAGAGTTAAATTTTGTAAATGATTACAGAGAGCAGGACATAGTTGTGAAGATCTGATGAAGAAGTATTGAGTTGAGTAGATTGTTTGTAAGGCATCCAATCTGGATTGTATGAAGTCTATAAGGCATTCTTCAGTATTTCATTAGTTTTTTATTGTTGACATATGTTTTCATTGACTCTTTGCCCAAGGAATAGGCACTGATCTAGGGTTTGCTGAGAAAGTGTTTTCTCCATTCAGTTATACACAAATTAATCAATTTCATCTAGTTTTCAGAACAAATGAGCTGAACTCATTAAGGACTTATGTCAGCAGGACAGTGTCCACTTTGTTGATTCCTTGGAGACTGAATCTTTAGGTTATCCCTCCTAAAGACAAAAGGAAGAAGGATTAAAGTCCTTGTCTCATTGGTTTATGTTCTTAAAACCATAGCCTGGGTTGTAATACTCTGTTTCGAACTAATCATTGCAATCTCTAAAGTGTTTTATAAGTTGTTACAGTGAGGTTTTTGGTTCATACCCAGTGAATGAAATAATACACCAAATACATAGACTGAGATATCAGTAATTTTTAAAAGGTAAAACTTGCCTGAGTCTGTGGAGCTCAAAAATGAAGAAGGATATTATCCAATCCTTAGAAATTAGCCTTTCTTTTGCCTAAAAGAGGTTGCAACTGAGTATACCAGGTATACTGTCATCATTAGGTAAGTGTTTCAAGAAAAAGCACTAACAAATTGGTGACTCTGCTGGGGAAAAAGAGATTGTAAAGTCTTGTTGAAGTATTCAGAAATCTGTGGTGTTCTACAGTTTAAAAATTTTCATTGCAATTGAGTTGGCCCATCCGAGTCGCCTAAAAAATTGGCGACTCTACTGGGCATTCAAAGTAATTAAGTCAGTATAAGTAAGTTATAGCCCTGCTTTGCTAAAATATCCCAGAGTCTGGTTATAGAGTCATGTGTTACAAAAAAAAAAGAAAGGATATATTCCTTATATTTTATAAAAGAGTCAAGTCTATCTGTTGTCTGCTGCAAAGTGTCTGAAAGTTGTAAGTTTCTCCAAGATAGTATCACAATAATCTCACTGCTGGTGAGTGGCAACTCTGAGCTCTGATTTGCACCAGTGTGCACATTGAAGAAAGACTGCAAAAAAGAAGGTGGACTGGCAGCAACAGTGACAGCAGATTTTTGGACTCTTATGATTAGAGGAATCATAAAAAAAATCTATGTTATGGTGTATGAGAGATTGCTGATTTAAAGAAGTTAGAGCTGGAAAAAAGGATCTCAGTCGGTTGCAAATATTATTCTCTGCAACCAATTGGCAGCTTTACAAGGTGTTTTCAAAGCACACATGTTTTGCAACAGCTCAAATACATCCAGGTATTTTCAAAAGTTTTAATAATTTTCCTTATCAAGTGATTGTAGCACTAAAGAAAAAAGGATAAAGGTGTGAAAAGAGAGGTTTACATATTTCAAGTTTTACTTTCATTTTTGCAAAATCTGAATGAGATATGTATATGTAAGAGTGGCAGTTTGTGATCTTGTCAACTGCTAAGATGTCATATTCTTGTGATTGGAGGGGTAATAATTTGTTTGGGGCAATTAGTTTCGTGGGTATTCATGGATACCTGAATCATATACCATCAAAGGTGAGGGAGTGTTTTCCAAAGTTTGCTGGTTTTGGTGAACAGTCAGCTGAGAAACATTTAGAAAATTTTGCTAATTTGGTAGACAGTTATAACATTTCACATGAGGATACATTGATGAAGCTTTTTGTAACGTCCTTAGTTGATGTTGCAAGAGACTGGTTTAAAGACCTACCTCATGGCTCAATAGAATCCATGGAAGCATTAGAGGCTTCTTTTACTAAAAGATTTAGTGATTTTGAGCAGCTTAGTGATATAGAGCAATATAGTGAAGAAGAGCATAGTGAAGAACATGGCGTATCTGAATTAAAAGATCCTATATCAGAAGTTGATTTTATCAAAGAGGAGACAAATATGTTGAGGCAAAGGCTTCAAGAGAAGGTGGTGTTACTTTTACAAGGATATATGAATAGAGAGGAAGATGAATCACCAAATGATTTTTTCATAAGATTCACCAATAAGCTACAAGGCTATGGTATCATTTTTTGTCCTCAGGAGTTTGTATGGGTTGAGTTATTTGTTCAAATTTGTTTTCTCCATACATGCAATTTACCAATTACTCAGAGGGCAAAATTTTCTTAAAAAGTTATAGAATGGATAAAGGGTTTAGAAGATGCTTCTTCTAAAGACATATCTGAGGTTGAAAGCAATGATAGTGAAACTGAAAAGTCTGAGATTGTTGAAGATGTTGATGATAAATCTGACAGTGAATCTAAATTTAATGATATTCAAAGTGATGAAGATGAATATATACTTAGTGATGATGAAGAATCTATCGCTGGTGAAGATACTGCTGACAATTATACTGATATAAAGCTTTATGAGCAGCAAGACAATGAAGAAGATATATGCAGCCAGCAAGATAACAGTTATGATGCAGACATGAGTGTTTGTAGTGAGGATCTTACACAAAGTGATATATTTTTAGAGGTTTCACTACAAGACTCCAACAATTAAGAAATTTACAGCATCATGCAAGAAGACAGTAAGGAGATAAATGAAGAAGATGACTGTTGTTCCCTTCACAGTGAACAAATTGCAGAGATTTTATCTTTTGAGTATGTCAGATATTCAGGAAATAAAAGCTTTGAACTTTCATGTCCAACACATATTGATTTTGACAAGGAAAATGAATCACTACATTCTAATTTTGACATATGTGATACTATTTCTTCTTGCACTCCTTCTTCATTAGGCTACAATAAAATTCAGTTTGATTTATCAGATGATGAGGTTTTCAGTGTGGTTTCAGATTTAGTAGATGCGGAAAATCTGAATTTGAAGTTGAGTACTAATTTAGAGAATATTGTGGATTTTGAATCTTGTCTTTATTCTAGAAGTCTGCCTTTGAACTATTTAATAGTGGTCAATCAGTGGCTCAAGTTTCAAAGGAATCAATTGAATGTGCCAGTATTTTCCCTCCCACCTACCACTTTTCTTTGAGTTTGTTTGATGATGATGAAATGCAAGGTGCTCCTATTTTTTATGCTGAGATTTTTGCTCCATATCCTAAGAAGATTTATCATGTTATATCTAATGAGTGTCCTAAGTTTGATGATCATTTTCCAAATGATGAGGCCTCTGAAATTTTGCATAAAGATCAAGGTATGTTTTCTCTTGAGATGCAAATGATGGATGTGAAGGAAATTAATGATGCTTGCCCAAACAGTATGACGGAAGTTGAGTATCCCCCCTTTCAGTTGAATGGTGAGTTTTTAAGTTATGGCTTACAAATCAAAGATGATAAATGTTGTGGATATCAAAGTATGTTTTTACCTGATGAATGTGACACATATATGCCACAAAATTTTTATGATGACAATTTTCCTAATGTTTATAGAAGCTCATATGAAGAATATGTAGATTTTTTGTCATGTGATGAGTTGATACATGATGACAGTAGCTTGAATCAGGCAGTTAAGAGTGGCACTGTTATCATATTTTTGAAACATGGGGCAGGGAGCTTTGTGTTTGATAGAGGTAAGAGTTGATCTCAGTTTTGGGGTTTCAGGCCTCTTGTAGATAATATACATATTGTACAGTCGCTTTCCCTTTTATTTGTGTGTTTTCTTTCAGTTAGAGGTTTCCCCATTTTTTGAAATTTTTGGAAGAGAGGAAAGTGAAGAGAGGAAAGGGAAAGGGTAAAATCTGATTTTTTGAAGTTTTGGGGTGGTCTGCTACTCCAGAGATCTGTGGTTCTTGGTATAAACTTTCATTTAACCATCCTCAGTTAGAGCCACTATTGGAACTCCTAAATTTAGAACAAATTTGGAGTGACCATGTTAATTTTTTCAGTTGAGCAAAGTGAATACCCTTGAAATTTTGTGTGAGAAGGCTCAGTTAGAGTGCTTGTAAAAGATGCCCGGATAATTTTCATGAGGTACGGATTGGGAAAAGGCTTCAATGCCTTTCATTTGATATATGCAGTGGGTTCCAGCTCCTGAATTCCAATTCTGACATGTTTATGGAGTAGTCATTTTGAGGGGGTCACCTAAATCTGCATGTTGCTTAAGTGTCATTTTGTTGTCTGGGGCCTACTTTGCTTTTGAATATCTTACACCCTATTGAGTTTCATAGTTTTCCACTTTGGGAATGTTTAACACGCATATCAGAGAGCTTATGTTTTAAATATTAGGTCATTATCAATCCATTTGATAGGTTTTCATACTTCCCAAAGTTGGTTGCTCAGAACTGTCTGCATTTTTGTTCTGCCTAGAAATATGAACAACCCAGTTTGACACGTTATAAATTTTGACCAATTTATTCAATTGAGAAAATTCCTTTTGTACTGTGTTCCATTGGTCACACACTCCATATTTTCCAGTTTGTAGATCTTTATGAAATTAGATGACAAGTTTTCTAGAACCATTCCGTTAGTAAATAATTCTGATTTCCTATGTTTTCAAATTCACAATTGCTAAGTTGTCCACTTTGAGGTCTTGAAATTCTATACCCGGGTGAACATTTTGGATAATTGAGTTGTGCCTCATATTGAAAACATAGGAGTGTACTCGCTTGAGGATTTATAGATTCCTGCCAATCCATTTGTCCACTTTTCCAGAGCTTTTCCATTTATGATTTATTAAGGTTTCACTGAAAATGCAGAATTCAGAATTAAGTGGCATACTTTGTGGTTTCCTTATTTTCACCCAGTTCAAGGTCAGACATAATTGAATGTGGATCTATATTGTAGACCTAGGAATGAACTCATCTAAAGATTCCCAAACTTTGACCAATCCGGTAGATCACTTTTCTTTTCCGATTCCAAACCCAATTTCTACATATCTGTTGTGCTTCAGTTCAGAAAGTGTTTAGGGTGCTATCTTCGCAGATTGGTATCAGTTCAGAAGTTTGTTTTTAGAACAAGGTAATTGAGGGGTCATGTTCTACATGTGACATTCAATCAAGCTCCATAGGTTGAGTTTCTGAAAGATCTTTTTGATGACCCTATGAGTCCAGTTTCAGAGGCAGATTGTTCAGTTTGTAGTGTGGAAAAGAGTTAAGTTTCCAGAATGGCCATTTTGCAAGAATGGTAAATTTTGATCTGAAATTTGTTTCCAGGATCCGATTGAGGGACTATATTTATTGCATGTGAGTGTACTATTTGACTTAATGGTGAAGTTTCAGAGTGTGATTTAGTCATTTTGCAATGACTTATCCAAAAGAGATTTGTGGCGTTTCAACATTTGCATTTGCATAATCTTCTAAAAATGCTAAGTTTGATTATTTGCCTCTTGCATCGGATGACAAATTTGGTGAGGCTCCCCTTGCATGCATAGTCATTGTACATGAGTGAATCTTCTTGCCAAGTTTCGGAGTCAAATTTTTTGTTTCAGTCAGCTTTTAATGCCCATTCCCAAGGCCATTTGCTATTGGAAGAAAATTGAGGATGAGAAATGATCATAGGTTTGATCATCATGCTTACAATTGAACAATTTGAATATTTGAATAAAACATATTGTGAGAATGTTCCAAGAAAGCTTATAACTATAAAATTAGAAAACAAAGAAATATTTCAAGGTCACAGTATAAGAATATCTCTAGGTGAATTTCCATGGTTCATCTTATTTCTGGGTTTATGTAAGTGCTAATGGGAAGGGTGATTGTAATTCTGACCAAGGCTGTCAAGACCATTTCATTGATTCAAGTTACCATGAGGCAATTGAATATCTAAGAAAATGTAAGGGGGGCAAGAATCCATTGCATTTTCTTTATAACATAAATGAAATAAAGTTTTGCCATGCAGAATATGTGCAGAATGTAAATGATGCTGTGAAATTTGGAGTTTTTTGAGCTTGGTGATAATCCTAGTTACATATTTAAAAGTGCATACAATGTGATGATGGCATCATCTGACTTTGAGGGGTGCATTCATGGAGGGCATCTCAAATTTTTGCATGGGAACAGTCTATAATATTTTCAGATGCACTTAATGTCTTTAGAAATGAAGAATTACTTTTCTTGCCTGTTACTTTGATTCCACATTTTTATGAAGAGAACAATTTGACCAATTTGGAAATCAGATTTTTTGTGGATTTCGTAATGGTGCAGCTGTCACTGTTGATATAAGAGGTGAAGAATCAACATGGTCTCCATAGCATAAGGAAAATGAAAGATCATCGTAGGGACATGGAGGTTTTAAATGCATTTGAACTCAGCAAATAATAATCCCAATATAAGTATGGGCTGTGTAGACAAAAGGGGAGTTTTAAAGGGTTATGAATATTTGAACAATTACTGAGAAACTGCAATAGGCATATGGAGGAATAGTTTGAAGTTTGTGGAGATTTTGAAGATTAATTTGCAGATGTTACTCCATAGGAAGTGGTTTCTTGGCCATTAAAACACACTGGTGGTGCTTATTTGCAAAGAAAGAATGCCATTTATGAGCAGTTTACTCAAAGCTTTCAGTAAAGTGGAGAAACAATGCATTTCTTTTATCCCACATTGTCTTTGTGGTGAGAGTTTTTGGTCTTTATATACCAAAATGCTTTCTTCATAGGTAAATAAGAGAGCCTAGAGGCTCTTGGTGAGCTCTTAAGGGCTGGAGGAATGGAACCATGGGCTGTACACAGTATTTTGACATGAATTTTGAAAATGGCTTTAAAACCATGAAAACAAATATCCCACATTCATCCTGCAATGGAATTTTGAAATGTTTATATGCCAAGATGCAAACATAGTAATTTGAAAGAAGAAGAGGAGGCTATCTGCACGCACCCAGTCATTCGACCACCTCGGTTTCCATGCCTGAAATTGAAGGAAGATAAATTTTGACAAAAACGGACACTTGATGCTGGTCACATGGTCACGAGAAGGACCCAGTCGCTCAGTCAGGAGGCAAATTGAAGGTCACCGCCATAATTTAGAGACTTGGAAACTGACCACTAGTGGTTAGTCACCCAGTTGCAATATGTTAGCTTCCCAAGGAGATAACCACCGAGACTTGGTGACTGACCGCTAGCGGTTAGTCGCAAAGTAGCCGAGTGCCAAAGATGACTGCTGTGATGAGGAGTTAGCCGCTGGTTGCATGGTCACCAGATGGGAATTAGCTGCGAGATGTTAGTTGCGAGGTCGCCCACGATTGACGGATGAGCTAAAATTTTCTCGTGACTTAGAAATTAACGCTGGTCGCTGGTTAAAAATGCTAAGTGGGAATTTTTTCACGACTGTGGTTGTCGCGTGGTCGCCGGATGTGATCATGGTTAGTGAAAATTTTGTGAGACTTAGAGACCAAAGAGGAAAAAGGTAACCAGGGTTAAAAGCATAGTTAAAAGGCACAGTTTATGACAACGAATAAGAGGGTGCCACATGTCAAAATCTGGTGGTTTCTAGGCAAAATGGGCAGAAAATTGGGTTTTCAAAAGAGATTTAATTGATAGTCAGATTTTTTTTAGAGATAGAGATAAAATCAGATTTTCTCAAGCAAGGAAAGATCAGATTTTTGTAGAATAAAAAAATCAGATTTGCACAAAGTGATGAGATAGAATGCACATTTATTTCTTTTGAAATCAGATTTCTTAGAGCTTTCTGGGATGATTTTTGAGAAGATATTTTCAAAGGGGGATATGACTGGATTTAAAAGATATTTTGCAGATGAGATCAGATTTGAGGAGAGACAGATGTCAATTGCTCAGAAAGATTAGGGTTTCTTGTCTTCTTTTTTATTCTCTTCTCTTTTCTGTTTTGAGGGTTCTGATTTCAAGTTCCTATTTCTGGTTCCTGTGGAGGTTCCTGGTCTTGTTCTTGTTCCTATCTTTGTCTGGTTCAGTACAAGTTACCATTGGTTTGGAGATTTTATTTGTAAAGCATACTTCTTTTTCATGTTTACTTCGTGAGTCTATTGTTTGGATATCTGGAAACAACTTGAATTAATGAGAATACAGTGCAGTTCCTATTCATTATTGTCTTGTCTCTTTTAACTGTGGTTTATGGTCTAGTATAGTTCATTTGTAAGGCATCTGGAATATACCTACTACAAGGTAGTGTGTCTAATCATTTGTGAGTCTTTCTCAAGGAGAGAGTTAAATTTTGTAAATGATTTCACAGAGCAGGACATAGTTGTTAAGATCTAATGAAGAAGTATTGAGTTGAGTAGATTGTTTGTAAGGCATCCAATCTAGATTGTATGAAGTCTGTAAGGCATTCTTCAGTATTGCATTAGTTTTTTATTGTTGACATATGTTTTCATTGAATCTTTGCCCAAGGAATAGGCACTGATCTAGGGTTTGCTGAGCAAGTGTTTTCTCCATTCAGTTATACACAAATTAATCAATTTCATCTAGTTTTTAGAACAAATGAGATGAACTCATTAAGGACTTATGTCAGTAGGACAGTGTCCACTTTGTTGATTCCTTAGAGAGTGAATCATTAGGTTATCTCTCCTAAAGACAAAAGGAAGAAGGATTAAAGTCCTTGTCTTATTGGTTTATGTTCTTAAAACCATAGCCTGGATTGTAATACTCTATTTCAAACTAATCATTGCAATCTCTAAAGTGTTTTATAAGTTGTTACAGTGAGGTTTTTGGTTCATACCCAGTGAATGAAACAATCCACCAAATACATAGACTGAGATATCAATAAGTTTTAAAAGGTAAAACCTGCCTGAGTCTGTGAAGCTCAAAAATGAAGAAGGATATTATCCAATCCTTAGAAATTAGCCTTTCTCTTGCCTAAAAGAGGTTGAAACTGAGTATACTAGGTATACTGTCATCATTAGTTAATTGTTGCATGAAAAAGTGCTAACAGCTCTCAAGTACCTCCTAAGAAAAGCAATTCTCACGGGACGAATAGCAAAGTGGGTAATGATCTTAAGAGAGTTCAACATTGAGTACGTAGATAGAAAGGCTATCAAAGGAAAAGTGATAGCAGATCAACTAGTAGAAGCACCAATTCAAGACCACCAGCCTATTATCTCTGACTTTCCTGACGAATCTATCATGACACTACAATCAGCAATTAAGGTATGGCAACTTTATTTTGATGGATCGTGTATGAACCATGGTGCGAGGGAAGGGATAGTTCTTATCACTCCAGATCATGATACAATTCCAAAGTCTTTTAGACTTAACTTCCAATTCACCAACAACATAGCAGAATATGAAGCATTGGTCATCGACCTAAAGATAGCAATTCAATGGAGAATCAAGAACCTTAAAGTCTTTGGTGATTTGTAGTTAGTCATCAGTCAGGTCAACAATGATTATATGACCAAACATGAGAAGCTCATACCATACAGAGCATAGATGGAAAGATTGCACACCAAGTTTTATTACATTCTCTTTGAGAAACTCCCAAGAGCATAGAATAAAGTGACAGATGCATTGGCTACCATAGAATCACTGATTGATGTGCCAGGTAATGATACCAAATTCTAGTTTCTGGTGGAGCAACTCTTGGTGCCATCACATCAGGCATTTATCACAGAATCAACATGTGTCCTTGTTGGTCCTGAATCCCCGTCGTACCAAGATGTCTATAGCTATCTCCAAAACAATGTCTTACCTTCAAACTTGTCTAGAAACCAGAGAAAATCCCTCATTTGCCAAGCCTCTAGGTAAACCATCCTCTCAACTATTATATACCAACAAAGTCTAGATGGAACATTACTACAATGTCTCACTTCCATGGAATCCCAGAAAGCTTTGTATGAGGTACATGAAGGAATATGTGGAACCCACGGAGGTGGCAATAGCTTAGCTAAGAAAATAATTTGCATGGGATACTATTGGCCCATAATAGAGATAGATGCACACAATCATGTTCAAAGGTGTAGACATTGTCAAATTCATGGAGACCTCATCCATGCACCAGCCCAGGAACTAAATCCTATCACATCACCATTGCCATTTTCAATGTGGGGATTTGACCTAGTGGGCAAAATTACACCTTCTTCAGCAAATAGAC
>MU224989.1:437778-459077 GCA_018584345.1 Thuja plicata
GTCGATACGGGATCCCCCAAACAATCCTGACAGATCATGGTACACCTTTCCAGAACAAGGATGTTGAAGACCTATGTGAATAGTTCCACATCAAACAAGGGTTCTCCTCATTTTACTACCCTCAAGGAAATGGCCAGGCCAAAGCTACAAACAAAATGATCCTGAAAATCCTGAAGAAAACAGTGAATGAATTAGGGAGAGACTAGCATTTACAGCTTAGCCTCGCATTATGGGCATACAAAACTAGTGTGAGAACACCTATAGGAGCCACTCCTTTCTCCTGAGTCTATGGATCAGAGGTGGTATTACCCCTTGAAGTAGAAATCCCATCCTTGAAGATATCATTGAAGAACCTGGTTTCAAATGAAGACTATAGAGTAGCAAGGCTCAGTGAGCTAGAATTACTAGATGAAAGAAGGCAGCATGCCTTCGACCACTTACAAGGCTATCAGAATCACCTTAGAAGGAACTATCACAAGAAGGTGAAGCCAGGAACATTTGAGGTAGGAGACCTTGTCCTCATGGAAAATTAGAAGAATCAAGCAGAGTGAGTCAAACTGAGAAATTTTAAGCCTAACTGGTTAGGACCATTTGTTATTATCAGCTCTACCCATAGTGGGGCATTCATACTAGCAACACCAGAAGGAGATAAGCTCCCTGGCTACATCAATAGAATGCACCTAAAGAGGCTCTACCCTTAGAGGTCTCTATGGTTAAGGCATTTATCTACATATCTAGAAAATACCAAAAAAATAAAAAAAATAAAAAAGTTACCTCGGTAAAAACTTGGCAATCAGGTGCCTTGGCGACAACCAAAAAAAGAAAAAAAAAGAAAAAAAAAGTAAAGATAAAACAAAATCGCTCTCTTAGTGAAAACCTGGAAATTAGGTGCTATTGAGTAGGTACCTTGGTGAAAACCTAGAAAATAGGCGCCAAGTGTTCAAATCTAGCTTCATCATCAATGAGCTCCAAAAGCTTGAGCACACTTCAAAATGCCAGACTAACTACCCCAAGCTATATCCAGAAGCACAAAACCCCTATGAGAACCAAGAACTTACCCATGGTTAATACTGGTCCACTAGACTTGGGGGCGATTCCAAATATTCAAAAAAATCCTAAAAAGATAAAAAATCAAGAGAAAATCAATCTTCATCACAAACAATAAAAAAATTGCAAAAATCCCAAAGCAATAAAACCAACTCGGTTATCAAGAGAGAAAGGGGAAACATGCCCAGTCAATAAAATGTCATATTCATGAGCTTTTCATATCAGCATCGAGCTCATCTGACACATCTTTATCAATTTATCACTTCAACTAGCAAGCAACAGGCGACAAGGCCAAACTATCAAACTGTCACAATCATGAGCTTTGCGAACATGCATTCGGCCCATCTAACACAGCTCGATCCACTACCAATGAGATCAAAGCAATGAAGCCAATCAAGCCTATCCAAAGAGTTTGAGCCAATCAAGAGAACCCAACTGCATCGAGGAACCATACAAAAATCTTGACTAGGTCAGTCAAGTCGGTCAGATGTCAGTCTATATTTCAGGGTTATGTTCTTAGGCTACTTCAGGATCCACCATGTGAGGAGAGTAGCTATGATAGATCATGAATTATTTTCTTTGATTTCTATCTGTTGAATGTTCACTTCAATTTCAGGGCCATGATGATTTAGGATAAAAGCCATAGGTGCTGTCAGTTATTTGGCAGTTGCGCAGTTCCACGATCTGAGCTTAACCCTGGGAAAGAATTGGACATTCCTTCTCTTTTATCTTTGCTTGTTTTCTTTATAGAATCAAGAGCTCGCAGCACTATTCAGATGGCCTCTAAGTTGCTTTGGAGTTCTATCTTGGTTTCTATGGTCTTTCCCTCTATGTTACAAACAAGAGCTCACGATGCTATCCAGATGGACTCTAGGGGCATAGGAGTTCTATCTTGTTTGCTTGGCTTTCCCTTTTGGAAATCAAGAGCTCACAGTGTTATCTAGATGGACTTTGGGTGCATAGGAGTTCTATCTTGTTTTCTTTGTTTTATATTAACTCAGAGGACAAGCGATATCCAGATGGTCAATATCTGGGTGCTTTTGGCTCTCTTTCTTTTCAAACAGGGAACATAGTTGAATCCAGATAGTCAATATTTTGGTGCACTATGGGTCTCTTTCTATTCAATCTCTCTACTCCTTCCTCTATCAAGAGGTCATGGCGGTATTTAGGTGGTATGTGATCTGGATCATTCAACGCTCTTCTAGAATATCAGAAAATACAAAAAAAGATGCAATGATGACAAATATTGGAAATAGGGGCAGCGACTTAGGACATTCATCCTTTCTATTAGATCATATCTATCCAAAAAAAAATACAAAAAGAAAATTTTTCTATCATCAAATTCTATTTAGATCAATCTCAAAGCACATCTATCCAAACTAATTTCTTTCTAACTAACACATGCATTACTCAGATATTTTGTGCATAGTAGATTGCATGCATTCATTAAGTGCATCAGAAAAGTAAAAAAACATGGTAGTTGCATACATGATAAAGCATAAAAACACATGCATCCATAAGCATCTCATATAAACATACATTTCATATCTACCATCCTGCATAAGCATGTCAGTAACATAGGAAAATTAAAACATCCATATACGAGTCTGCATAATAGAAACACATTGCATCTACATCTCATCATCTAAACCACCAAATCATGTAGAATCATACATATAGAAAAGTAAACCATGACACATCATATCAAATACAATAGTTTCATCTCATATAAATCAAAATATCTGAGTACTATGAAGGATTGCAAGTCTGATCAAAGAAGGTAATCAACATGTATATCAATAAATATCAGTGTATCGGGATACAAAAAATGGTACTACTCAAAGTATACAATGAATCACTACAAAAATGGTACAAGGAGCATAGTCAACAAGAGCTACCCCCATCCTCGCTAGGAGGCACATGAGGGGGAGGCATATCAAAATCTATCCTGTGAGAGGACCCAGGAGCTCTAACACCACTACTCTGAGAATTCTGAGCCCTACTGGATCTCTGCGACGCTGTATAACTGGGCACGCTTTGTGTCACAGGAACTGCACCCTCATAATGGCATCTCCAGTAGTCAATCTCTCTCTGAGTGTCTCACCCAAATCTATAGTACCTATCCAAAATATCTCTATGGGAAACATCCTGTACACTATCAATAAAAGAACGGACCTCAGCCCGAGCCTGTCACTCTCTAGATTCAGCTGTTGTAACATGAGCCTCCAAGATAGTTGCATGTGCATCAGATAAAGCAAGTCAGGCCTGTAGATCCTAAACCTACTGGGTGAGGCACTCCACCTCTGAGTGATCATCATCCATACCATCCATAGCCACATCCATGTCTCCCTCCTCTTCCTAGCCTCCCAATCCCTCACCTCCTCTCCATCTCTGAACCAAAAAGTCATCACCACTCTCGGAGCTCTCCCCTGTGCTGCTCCTACTACTGGAACTATCCCCAGAGGAACCTGTCTCAACACTTTGCTCATCTAGAGCCTCCACATCTATGTCTACAATCTCCACATCCACATCCTCGATAATAACCCGATCCTTATGTTGGGGAGCCAAAACTGCTACCGTCCACCTATGAACTTTGTGCACCAACTAAGGTGCCTCCTCCTCTATAGCGTCCTCATCCTCCAAAATGGCACCCAACCCAACCCTGGTAGAACTAGTATGTCCCCCTCTCTGGCCACCAACCCTAACCCCACCACAAACACCCCCAGGGCCAAGATCATCCCCTCCATTGTCTCCTCTCCCCCGTCCTCCGCCTCTTACACCATCTCTCCCACCTCTCCCGCATCCACCATCTCTACCCCCATCCCTCCCTCCCTGACCACCACCTCTCCCTCCATCACGGCCTCCCCAACCACACCATACCCATCGGGCCCTCCTCATGACAGTGCTAGGAATAGGACATAAGACATCTGTCAGTGCAACAGGCCTTTGTTGCAACCAATGGGCATCAAACTATGGTGTAGTGCCTGCAAAAGACAACTTCAACTATCAGTACAAGAGCAGATAACAACATAAAGTATTGAAATAAGATGTGAGAAAGAATCAAAGAATAGAAATGAAATACATAAAGCAATTAGAAATAAGACAAACCTGGGTCTATAGTGGTAGAATGCTAGCTTCATGTCACTAGAAGCAATCCTATGAACTCGGTGTGAGAAGCATAAAGTGATACCACGACACCCCAAATAGTAGCATCCCTCGACCTCTGAGCAAAGTAGGTGTAAGAATTTGATACATCCTATTGCTCTCCAAACTGATGTAACACCTTGTCGGTGCTATGAAAATCTATCATATGGACATGATCAGTCACGCATCCAATCAAGTATCATCACTGATGATAGAAAGGAAGATGAATGTCCTATCCATCCCAGACAGGACAGTCTCTTTATGGCCTCCAGATAAAATAAGGAATCATATCTAACTACTGCTGCCAGTATGAAAGATGACCCATATGAGTCTGGAGAATAGCACCATCATACATGAACACATATGGCCTATCTACCATGAGAGCATGAACACCAATAGGATGAAAGATCGCTATATGCTCCCATGCCCAAATCTGTAACAAAGTAACACTGCAGCCGAGCGACTTACCATCAAGGTAAGCCACATACAACATGTGAAAATGCATGTGGGCCAACATGCATGGACCCTAAGAAAAGACGGTATGGTCTCGAACCATACTCTGTAAAACACCACCAAAGCCGACAGAAAAAACACGCTATTGACAATCGGGGCATAGAAGCCCACATATCAAACTACCCAGCAGGGTAGACAGTCTATCAAGGCCTAATCCAAATCTAGACCAAGGAATGTGATAATCACTAGCAAGCCTGAGCTGATCTCGGGGCAATCCAGAGAGCTCAGTCAATGCAGTAACACCAGTGTGTGTGGAATACTCCACAAGCTCACCCTAGATAGGGAGTTGGAGGATGCGATACACATCCTCGAAAGTAACGGTACGCTCCCCAGTAGGTAGCCAAAAAGTGCAGGTCTCTGAGTGCCATTGCTCTGCAAGAGTGGAGATCAGACCCCTATTGGTCATGATCTTGGGCATATAACACAACCAGTACAATCCAAGATCACAGAGAACTAACCTCTCATCCTTATTCAACTAGAATCGATACACAAGTCCCGCCGGTCTGGACTCCCAACAGTGCACTTCCGACAGTGCAAGATATGCTCAATGAACTGCACATACAACCAAAAATAGAAAATTATCAGTTTCAATCATTGAGGAAAGTAACAAAAGCTAGAAAAAGTAGATAACATACATAGAACACAGGCAAACAGTGCAAAAAAATCAATTGCGGTAATTAACCAAGTCATATGCGGTACTTTTATGTGATTGCAAAATAGAAACAAAAAGTGTGGCACACAAATTTCAAATGTGACATTTTACAAACCCAACTATGCCACACTTATCAATTGTGGTATTTAACCAGCAATTGCAGCATTAAAACCGTAATTGCAGTAAAATCGCAGCCGATTGTGGCACACATGTCAATTTTTAAAAAAAGTGAAAATTTTAAAAGCAATAAATGAAGTAATAAATGACATGCAAAGTGAGAAAACTTACTGGACATCCAGAGCCAATAGGTTTGCGGTAGGTACGGACTCGGTAAAAAATGTGCACTATGCCATGAAGGCTAGCCATCGCTCAAAAACATAAGGAAATGAGGTAGAAATCAAAATGCAAACTCACCAAGATCTCAGGGCTCCATGATCGCAATGTGCCAAATGAAGATCTCTCTTCGCTACTTATAGGGGTTCTAGAAAACCCTAATTTCACTAGGAGCTCCAAAATCTCTTCCCAGTCCCCAGAAACTTCAAAGGTCAAGTACAGGGGCATACTAAAGTATTTTTCAAATCCGTAAGCTACCCAGTTCCACAAATGGCAGTTTCAACAAATCAACGCTTGTCTAGCAACTTTTTGCTCAAATTTGTTGAGGGGGCATAAATACACCTACTAGTGCCAGGGCAAGCTAAAGCAAAATCAAAGAATCTTTGACACACTGTGACAAGTCACATCACATCAAAGAAGGGCAAATGTAGACACCCTAAAATGAAAAGGCTTGCAACTTTACATTAAAAACACTAATTTTCATCTATTAATTAATGGTTTTTTAATCATTAATTAATCATCTATTTTCCTCTAAATTCATTCCCCAAATCATCTAATCAGTTTCTCAAAATTAATTAAATAATTAATTTTATTTAATTAATTAGCTTTAATTGATTAATTATCATTAATTAATTAAATAAACTCAATTTCCTATAGTTTAAATTCAAATATTTAAACTTGCTAATTAAATTCTTCCAATTAAATTAATTTAATTTCATCAAATAAAGCAATTCTTAATCAAAAAGAATTCAATTATCTCACATGTTGAAAAAAATTATTAAATAAATGAATTAATTATTCATTTATCTTCAAAGAGATAACTCCAATTAGATCACATGGGTTACTCCACCCATCTCTCCAGTCCACATGGGTAACTTCACCCACCTCTTCAGTTCAAAAAGGTAACTCCACCCACCTCTTCAGTTCAAAAAGGTAACTCATAATTAACTCTTTAGTTAACCAAACTCTATCTCCTCTTTACCAAATGAAGAGGTGGAGTTTACTGAGGACCTCTCCTTTTTCTTTTGATCTCAAGCGTTCATCTCCCCATCTCTGGGATTGATCTCAACTGTTCATATCATCACCAATTCCTATATAATAAACCCTTCATAAGCATTTGAAGGATCCAGGATTTCAAGCTCTCGTGCACCATTACTCCGTCACTTTGGTTCTAGCATTCAAGCCATCTTGCGATCATACACCCATTTCAACTAGCAAATTCTCAACACTTCTCAAGTCATAGATGCTGCCCCGCCAATATTGAGCATCAAGAACATCATTTTAGGAGTAGAGAGAGACAATATAAGCTTCAAGCATCGTGGGGTTTGCATTCATTTGTTTTCCTTTCTCTTACTTGTACATTTTATTGATTACATTTCATTGTTATTCATTTGGTAGTATTGTGTATTTGGTTTATATCAATTGTGAAAACTTTGCTACTGACCCTTGCCTTTGGAAAGCTTGGGAATCCCTGAAACACAAATCGAAGAAGAGGCGTATAGTATGTATTCTCTTCCTTTTGTTACGTCTCTCCCTTAGATGGATATATCATATGTAATCAATCTCTCTCTTTAGATATTGATTAACTCTCCCTTTGAATTCTTAGGAACTTCTCTCCATAGATAATGAATGGTTAATGATATAATCTCTCCCTAATAATGAGATAATCTCTCCCTTTGACAACAATACCAAACAATTCTTCCATATCATCTTCCATCCCTTTTTATAATATACTCCTTGAATTTTCCTATCCATCAGTAATACAGTGGCTCTGGTGTTCGGTGTAGATATGTACCTTGCTGTGTACAGATGTATCTTTGCGGTCCATTTCTCTTGCTTGCATCAACATGAATGATCTTTTGATTGTGTGTAAGCTGATGCAACCTCCTAGTCAGCTTACTAACTGATAGAAAAGGGTTGGACCCCTAGTCTCTATCTTAGGTACTTAAATGTATCTTTTAGTAATGGCTTGGTAAATATGTCAGCTAACTGTTCCTTTGATTGAACATATTCTAGTATCACCTCATTTTCTTGCACTTGTTCTCTTAAATAGGGATACTTGATAGCAATATGCTTAGTCTTAGCATGCATGACTAGATTCTTTGATATGTTTATTGCACTGGTATTATCACAATAGATAATCACTAGTTCAAGAATCTTTATATTCATACCTTCCAACAATTGTTTGATCCATGTAATATTAGATAAATTTGCAACAACAGCCACACATTCTTCTTCTTCAATAGACTGTGAGATGCATCCTTGCTTCTTGCTGATCCATGTGACAAGTCTGTCACCCATGAAGAATGCTCCTCCAGTTGTGGTCTTTTGGTCATATATGTTTCCAGCCGAATCAACATTTGTATAGACTTGTAGCTCAAGTTTTCTTTCTCTTTTATACCATAATCCATAGTCCTCGGTGTTCTTTAGATATCTCAGATTCTCTTGATAGAAGTCATATGTGATTCTTTGGGATTAGCAGAGAATCTTGCAACTATTACAACTACATGTGCAATATCTGGTCTGGTGTAAAAAAAATACATTAGTTTTCCAATCATTGATCTATACAAGGTCTGATTTACCTTATTTGATTTATCTTCCTTTGTTATCTTACATCTGGTAGCCGTGTCTGTTCCAATTGGTTTGGAATCTTCCATCTTGAATATCTTCAGCACTTCCTTGATGTATTTGGACTGAGTGATATATATGCCTGCATCTTGTTGAATAATCTATAGACCAAGAAAGAATTTGATCTCCCCAAACATAGACATTTCAAACACTTTTCTCATTTCATTAGCAAAGGATTTACATAAAATTTCATTTCCCCCAAAAATGATATCATCAACAAATATTTTAGCACTCAGACTATTACCATCGGTATCTTCTTTTAAGTACATATTACTATTTTCACTTGTTCTTACAAATTCAATGCTTATGAGATAGGAGTGAAGTATTTCATAGCAGGCTCTAGGTGCTTGTTTCAATCCATAAAAGGCTTTATGTAGTCTACATACCATGTTCCTGTTGTCTAGATCAACAAAACCTTTTGGTTGTTCAATGTATACCTCTTCGTCTAGTATTCCATTTAGGAATGCAGATTTGACATCCATCTGGTATACCTTGAATCCTTTGAATGCAACATAATAAAGTAATATTCTTACTCATTTTATTCTAGAAACAGGTGCAAAGGTTTATCCATAATTAATACATTCTTCTTGTGCATACCCCTTGCATACTAACCTTGCTTTGTTTCTTGTGACTTTTCCATTCTCATCCAGCTTGTTTCTGAATATCCACTTGGTACCAATGACATTCTTGTCATCAAGTCTCAGTACTAGTGTCCATGTACTATTCTTCTCAATCTATTATATCTCTTCATTCATAGCACTGACCCATTCTTCATTCTCAAGTGTAGTATTAACAGATTTAGGCTCAAAATCACAAAGTAAACATCTAATGTTTAGTGACTTACTTATTATTCTCATTCTAGCCTTCTTATCTCCTATGATCTGATTCTGTCGATGATGTCTTCTGACATACTTGGAATGTTTTGATTCAGCTCTCTATCCATCATTCTAATCATCATCTTGACCTTCATTCCGATCTCCATCACTCGGTACATCACCTTGAGGATTTTCCTAATTTTTGGTAATTGGAGCCTGATGCTCGGGTGCAATGTTCTGTTTCTCAGGAGTGATACACTATTTCTTGAGTAGAGTGTCAGGTTCTTCAATAGAAACAAACCTATTGTAGTCTTCTAGTTCTTTTCTTCTTTCCTTATCATTCTTCTCTACAAATTCATCTATTCTTACATTTGCACTTTCAATGATCCTGTTAGAGGACTTGTTAAGACATTTATAAGCCTTGATTTTGGTGGAATACCCTAGAAAAATACCTTCATCACTTTTGGAGTCAAGCTTTCCATTTCTTTCATCTTTCATAATATAACATTGACTACCAAAGATTCTGAAGTAACTTACATTGGGTGTGTAACCATACCAAAGCTCATAAGGTGTCTTCTTTGTGTCCTTCTTCAATTGTACTCTGTTCAATGTGTAGACAATAGTACTAAAAGCTTCCCTCTAGAAATTTTGATTTATGCTTTTCTCAATCATCAGTGTTCTTGCACAATCAAAAATTGATCTGTTTCTCCTTTCAACAATTCCATTTTTCTATGGTGTTCTTGGTGCATAAACCTGTCTTCTAATTCCATGCTCATTACAAAAGTTAGTGAATTCATCTGAAATAAATTCCCCTCCTCTATCTGATCTTAAGCATTTCAATTCCTTAACACTTTGTTTTTCTACCATATCCTTATACCATTTAAACATATTCAATTCTTTTGATTCATCTTTTAAGAACATAACTGTCATCATTCTAGAATAATCATCTACAAAGAGAATGAAATACCTATCTCCATAGTAACTCTTTGTCCTATGGGTCCACATAAATTAGTATGGACTAATTCTAGAATTGCATTAGATGTATGGGATTTACTCTTGAAACAAGACTTTTTATTTTACCTTTTTGACAATTCTTGCACATGATATACTCGGGCTTTGACATGCTCGATAAGCCTCTGACTTTTCTTTTATTTCTTATCTTTATTATGTTGTCAAAATTCACATGACATAATCTTTTATGCCACAACCACATGTCTTCATTTCTAGCAATTAAACAAGTGGTGTTAATGTCATCAAGATAGAATAGGTTACCTTTGGCCTGTTCACCCGTTCTGATCAACCTTCCCGATTCATTAAAGATCTTTGCCTTCTTATTCTCAAATGCTACTCAATGACCTGTATTATTCATCTATGAAATGCTTAACAAATTATTTTCACATTTGATCAGGTTATTTAACATTATGGTTCCTTTATCTTCAACTGGACAAGGTGTGTGATTACCCATTCTTACTGATCCACCATTTTAGTATTCAAAAGTTTCAAAATTTTGTTTATCACCGGTCATGTGTTTAGTGCAGCCACTATCTATTATCCAAACATCATTCTTACTAGCCTTAGATATGAGTTCAGTCTCTACATACATTTCTTCTTCTTCGTCTGAATCATCCTTCATGGCTACAAGTACCATCTCAATGTCTTCATCAAATTTGGTATCAGTATCATCAGCTCTATTCTCAGCCAGGTAACAAACTTTCTTCCCTTTGTCCTTTTAGTCTCGGGTATCTCTTCTGTCATATTGTCAGTTTCTTCGGTAATCTCTGTTATCACCTCAGTCAAACTTCTTTTCATATGTTCTGCCATTACTTCTGTCATCTTTCCTTCTATTATGATATCTTGCAGCAAAGTGTCCAACCTCTTTACAATTAAAACATACAAGTGATAATTTAGATTTGTATCTACCTTTGCCTCTTTGCAATATTCTTTCCATTAGTGCTTCAATCTCATCAAGTACTCGATCCTCATTATCACTTTCACTTTCATTTCTAATAGTGTGTCTATGACTCGACTTACTTATTTTCAAAGAATATTTGAATGTAGACTCTATAGATGGTAAGACACTATTATCAAAGTTATTCATCTCAAATGAAATTAGTCTACCAATCAGACTATCTAGAGTAACAGTATTGTTTGCAACTACTCTCATTTATTGTATAACAGATACTCTAATAGCATATACATGCAGTAAGGTTCTTAGGATTTTACTTACCACTGTCTCTTCTTCAAGTACACCTCCAACTCCTTAGATAGCATTGAATACCTCTTTGATTCTGTAGCTATACTGAGTGATATTTTATCCTTCTTTAAATCTTAGGTCATCAAACCTACCTCTTAGGCTTTCTACCTTAGCTCTTAGTATATTAGCATCTCCTCCATGTACCAGCTTCAATTTATCCCACATTTTCTTTGCAGAGGTGCAGGTTTTGACATGTTCAAACTCAACATCATAGAGTGAGGAAGAAAGTTCTATCATCATGCAATTATGCTCATGCTTTTCTGTCAATTTCTCAAGGGTGTGAAATCCTGTAGGAAACACATATTTAGTATCAAGGTGTTGAGTAACATCATTACCAATGCCTGATAGGTGGAGTCTTATTCTACTTTTCCATGATGCAAATTTGTCTTTATTCAACTTGGGCACATCTCGTTTGTTCATCTTGTGATGTTTTGCCTGAGCTATTAAAATACCTTTCTAAGCACACAAGATCTGATACCAATTGTTAGAATAACTGGGAGGGGGGAGGGGATGAATTAGTGGCCTAAAAAATATTCCAATAAATCAACCCAAAAACTTAGTACCACAATATTAAGCCTCTAGTTATCTTCATTCCTATAAGATGAATGCCTTCAAACAATATTAACAAATAACTACTGCTCGGAGTTCACTGTTAAACCTTATTCTTACTGTTTACCAATTAACAGTCTTTCATTTACTGAAAAATAGTAGATTTTTTAGTTTATACCGATCAATACATAATTAGTTGTGTAATGAAAACACAAAATTAATGACTCATAAACACATTGACACATGGATTTTTAACGTGGAAACCCTATTAAAGGAAAACCACTTAGGATCGGTAACCCAAAATTTTCACTCTTCTGAAGTGAGCTCCATGAAGAGCCAACCCTGTTAAAGGTTACAAACGCACTATTCAGTGTGACCTTATTAGAGGATTTAAAAATAATAGTTTGTCACTTGATATTGGGCACCTCTATGCTACCTTCTATGACCAAACCCTGGTTTGTCAAATAGTATCTGGCATCTCATGCTATCTTCATGATCAAACTTTTTGATACTCCTTGGGATGTATCTCAATATAGAAAGGTTCTTTAAATCCTACTCAGATAAGAGACTTTCTGAATCAATGGTTAAACTGAAATAGTAAATGATCTGTTCACACATACAACTCAGACTTCCAGATTTTTAGATCTATTGTAAGCTCATAATACCTTTCTGATTAATGTATATTTTCAATAACTTTTCTCCACTTCTTTCTGCTTAGTGATGCTGTGCTTCTTTATTTCTCGGTGTCCGCAAAAATCTTTAGCTCTTTCCTCAGCTTGATTGATCAGGACTGTATGAAGTTGTTCTTCATCAGTTTCTCTCCAGCATCTTCTTTCTCTATTCATTCCCCTCAATTCATAATGAATTAGATTGTCTCTTTATAGACATGATATCACCATTTCTCACTTCTTGATTTTCTTGTTCTTGGCATGATCCATAATATTAGACAATCTTGCTTTAAAGATTTACTTCAATTTTATCCCTTAGATTTCTCCTTGACAACTAGATAAAACAACTTTAAATCTTTTACTTATCTCTGGCTTTATCTTGTCGATGAAAACAATGTTAACAACCAGTTAAGTCTATTTTTATCTCTTTTCAGCTAAGTATTTTGTCATTTTTGCACTTCAGTTAATTTCAGTGTTTTATTATTTGATAGCTTTGGTCAACACTTCAGTTCTCCTTGGGAATCTCTGTCGGGCTTGTCTGTCCGTCGAGCATCACTGTGAAGTTCTGCTCGTCATTTATGCTTGTAATTCTACTTGTCGATAATGCTTGTCGGTTTTCTTTCTCGGGCATCACTGTGAATTTTACTTTCGGTTTTCTCTATCCGTCGGGTTCCACTAACCATCAGTGTTTTTAGTCACTTAGTGAATGTCAATATTTTATGCATTACTGAAAGCATAATATTTATCTATCTAATTCTCTGAAGACTTTTGACATTTTGAATATAACCGATCAGATTATATCAAGTTGACATCAATGAAAATACAACCCATTAACTAATTTAGTGTCTTGCATTATCTTTCTGCATTTCGGTTATCAACTTAACATCTTCAAACATTCAATTAGTTATATGTCATCAATCTCTCCCTTTGGCATCGATGGAAACACACTACATTATCACACTATATTATTACTAATACAATATGAAATATATCAATTGCATTTCATCCATCTCTCCCAAATATTTTTTATTCTATAACCATTACAAATGTCTGGCTCTTGGTAAGCTCAAATAGCTTAGATTTGTTTCTTTCAGAGTTTATTCTTCAATCTTTGATCCCTTTACTGGATAGATGTATCAAATTCTTATTCTATTTTTGATATGTTCTCTTCCTTGACTGTTCCTCTCCTTGATAATCTCTTTTTCATTTGATAGAAATCTCTCCCTTAGTATGTATTCTCTTCCTTTTTTTACTTCTCTCCCTTAGAGGGATATTTAATATGTAATCAATCTCTCCCTTTGGATATTGATTAACTCTCCCTTTGAATTCTTAAGAAATTCTCTCCATAGATAATGAATGGTTAATGATATAATCTCTCCTTGATAATGAGATAATCTCTCCCTTTGAATGTCTCTTCCTAATAATGAGATAATCTCTCCCTTTGACAACAATGCCAAACAATTCTTCCATATCATCTTCCATCCCTTTTTATAATACACTCCTTGAATTTCCCTATCCATGAGTAATACAGTGGCTCTGGTGTTCGGTGTAGATATGTACCTTGCTATATACATATGTATCTTTGCAGTCCATTTCTCTTTCTTGCGTCAACATGAATTATCTTCTGATTGTGTGTAGGCTGATGCAAACTCCTAGTCAGCTTACTAACAAATAGACAAGGGTTGGACCCCTAGTCTCTGTCTCAGGTACTACAATGTATCTTTCGGTAATGGCTTGGTAAATATGTCAGCTAATTGTTCCTTTGATTGAACATATTGTAGTATCACCTCTTTTTCTTGCACTTGTTCTCTTAAATAGTGATACTTCATAGCAATATGCTTAGTCTTAGCATGCATGAATGGATTCTTTGATATGTTTATTGCACTGGTTTTATCACAATAGATAATCGCTGGTTTAAGAATCTTCATATTCACACCTTCCAACAATTGTTTGTTCAATGCAATATTAGAGAAATTTGCACTAGAAGCCACATATTCTTCTTCTGTAGTAGATTGTGAGATGCATCCTTGCTTCTTGCTGATCCATGTGACAAGTATGTTACCTATGAAGAATGCTCCTCCAATTGTGTTCTTTTGTTCATTTATATTTCCATCCCAATCAACATATGTATAGACTTGTAGCTCAAAATTTCCTTCTCTTTTATACCATAAGCCATAGTCCTTTTTGTTCTTTAGATATCTCAGAATTCTCTTGACAGAAGTCATATGTGATTCTTTGGGATTAGCAGAGAATCTTGCAACTATTCCAACTGCATGGACAATATCTGGTCTGGTGTGAACAAAATACATTAGTTTGCCAATTATTGATCTATACAAGGTCTGATTTACCTTATTTGATTTATCTTCCTTTGTCAGCTTAGATCCAGTAGCCATAGGTGTTCCAACTGGTTTGGAATCTTCCATCTTGAATATCTTCAACACTTCCCTGATGTATTTGGACTGAGTGATATATATGCCTACATCTTGTTGAAGAATCTATAGACCAAGAAAGACATTGATCTCCCCAAATGTAGACATTTCAAACTCTTTGCTCATTTCATTAGCAAAGGATTTACATAACATTTCATTTCCCCCAAATATGTAATCATGAAAAAATATTTCAGCAATCAGATTATTACCAGCGGTCTCTTCTTTTAAGTACAAATTTCTATTTTCACTTGTTCTTACAAATTCAATGCTTATGATATAGGAGTGAAGTCTTCCATACCAGGCTCTAGGTGCTTTTTTCAATCCATATAAGGATTTATGTAGACTACATACCATGATCCTCTTGTATGGATCAACAAACCTCCTGGTGATTTAATGTATACCTCTTCTTTTAGTATTCCATTTTGGAATATGGATTTGACATCCATATGGTATACCTTGAATCCTTTGAATTTAGCATAAGAAAGTAATATTCTTACTCCTTCTAGTCTAGCAATGGGTGCAAAGGTTTCTCCATAATCAATACCTTCTTCTTTTGCATACTCCTTGCATACTAATCTTGCTTTGTTTCTTGTGAGAGGATATTGAAATCCATAAAACCCCTGCTGAGAATAAAGGAAAGACTAGTAAAGATTATGGGGAGAAAGCATGATGAGGTCATAGAGGAAAAATATAAATCTATTGATAATTTGTTAATGGAGAAAGAACTTGAGAATTCTTCACCTCCTAAGTCCAAGGATACTAAGACCAAAACTATTCTTAGAGTAGAGTCCTCAAAACCTACAAAAATGAACATTGATTCACCTAAGGAGGAAGATGATAGCAGTCAGTTTTGAGTACAGTCAAGCAACCAAAATTCTTTTTTGCTGGTGTTCCTGTGTCTTTGGACACCTCGTGGGATACAAGTGACCCTTTTGAAGGGAGTAATTATACTATTACTGTTATTGATGGAAGCGGTGCATAAAATGAGATCAAGAAGGAAGTTGACACTAAGGCATAACTAAAAGCAATCGTAGTTGTTGAGTTAAAGGAATTTGAAATTAAAGTTGAAGTTTTAAAAAAGAAACACATGTATTTGTTTCTTCAAATTTATTGTTGGGAAGTAGCAATAAACCTATGAATATTGATGTCGATGGTATGGATGAGGATGAACTAATGAGATTATCTTACATAGCCTTTGTTAAGGCCAAGGAGATATTAGAAGAGAAAATATAAAAGAAGTCAAAGGTATTGGAAAGAGTAGTTGATAACATCAAAAAAATTCTACCCCTACCTATCACTTTCCAAGGAAATGACATAATAGACAATTTGAACAAAGTCCTGGATGACTTTGATGTTCACTTTGACTCTTGAGAAAAGGCCACAACAGTTAGAGCTTGAAAAGAGTACATGGCAAAGAAGTTGGAAGAAATATGTAAGTCAATCAATTTGGATTTGGTTATACTGGACAACATTATTAACGAAGCAAAGTCTTGTATAACTCATGGAGGAAAGGTATATAGTTTCTGTATAAATACTCTTGTGCATTTGAAAGATATAGATAATATCATTGAGAATGAAAAAAAAGGACTCTAGATGGATTGGTAAAGAGTTGTGGATCCTTCTCGCAAACTGTCACTGATTTGGATAAGGAAGTGTCCAAGCTATTAGACAAAATTAGTGTGCTTGAGACCAAGAAAAGGAGAGTGTTGGGAATATTTGGTGTGTTGAGGAGTCTAATCACTCTAAAACTATCAAATTTGGAATAACACCTTACAGATATGGAGAAATCAAATAAATCTTGTACTGAAGACATGCCTACAATACCGAAGTTTGTATAAATATCTTCTTTTCTCTGAATGGTTTGATTAATTTTAGTAAGATCTTAGTAAACACATGGAAAGGAGAGGCGAAGATCTTGGAAACCTCTTTCCAAGATGTAATTCACATGGTATGAGTTTTTGATGAATAGTTGTGCAATATATATATATATATATATATATATATATATATATATATATATATATACACACACACACACACACACACACACACAATTTTTAGTACACCTTTTCCAATAATGTTAAAGGGGGAGTAATGAGTATGAAAAATATGCACTTATTCAGTAGTTTGGTATTAAGCACTTAGTCATTTTTCACTAAGTGTTTCCATCAATGCCAAAGGGGGCTATTATTGGCAAGTGGCCTGATCAAAATTGCTTATAGGTTTTCATTTATGGAAACACTACTCATTGGCATGGTCGCTTGGAGTACAATCCAGTTTTGGATATTCAATTTTGTATAAATGACTAAGTCTAGGATGTAGTTAATAGGGTACAGTCACAAAGTTTTGATCAACGAGCACCATATCCATCGAACTAAAATATGTGATCTTAGAGAAGTGTACTATGGGATAGTATAGACCTTTAGTTAAGGTTGCTTGGCTTTTAGAGTTGACTAGATAGAGTTACAACATGTTGAAGATAGGCGAAGACAATACAATAGCAGTACAGGGCATATGAATGGTCATGATGATTAAGGGATTCACTAGTACAAAAACAACAATATGTGACCAAATAAACTACCAAAAATTGTAGATAAATGACCAAATTTGGTCATGTGACCAATGGTAGTTTATTGCCGGTCATTTATCTCGTGACCAAATTTATGACTAAACTATTTTATTCATTTATTTGGTCATTGATTTAGTCATTTAGTTGGTCGTTTATTTGGTCATTTGGTAGTTTATTTAAGACAATATTTAAGATAATTTTTTTAATAAATTGTCTTAATTTGAGAAAAATAAAAGTTGTGTATTGTCTTAAAAATTGTGTCTAACAAAGTGTCTTAAATTATTGTCTTAAATGATTGTCTTAGAATTTTTTTAAAACTATTGTCTTAAAATTTGTCTTAAAAAGTGCCTCTATAAGAGGGTGCAGTGCAATTGAACCACCATCCTCCTGCTTGTGAAGCAGGCACTCTTCCATTGAGCTAGCAGCCTTTAAAAATAATAAATACCCTTCAAAATCTAGGGTCTTAAAACATCCTTTAGTTTATAGTGAATATTAAGATTGGATACTAGTTAAGAACATGTTTGGTGAAGACAAAGAGATGGTTCTTTTTCTAGGAGATTTCTCTACTATAGGACATGTTGTAAGCTTGGACATTATTTCAATGAAAAGCTGAATTGAAGCATAAAAATATTGTGCATGAGACTTTGGTGCACACATACACACATTTATACATTCTTTGAATGTTCATATATTACTTGTAAAAGGTAAATTAAAAAAAATAATCTTCTTAAATAAATCTAAACTAACCATTTTTGTAATATTTGCAACAATTTTAAATTTTGTTGGGTATTTCATACAAAACTAACAAATAATACGGGTAGCATATAATTACTTGACATATATTCATGGTAGAGTTTTCAGTCATTAGAAACTGTATAAAAAGACCTCATGGACTCATGATCTCTACACTATGTATCCTGAAAATGGCCTTTGTTGATTCAAATTTCATCTATGTTGATTCTACTCATTTCTCACCTTAGCATAAGAATCACATAAAGTAACAATTTATCTGGAAATGATCTTATCTACAATTTAATCTTGATCAACTAAGAACTATGCCATCAAACAAGAAATTGCAACTAAATCATATAGGAAGTTGTTAAATGCTCATTAATCAATAGGAAAAGATAACTAGAGTGCAAAGTGTAAAATCATTCAAAAACATTAGATAATCAACACAAATTCATCCCATAATCTTTGTGAATAAAATCTGTAAATGAGAAAAATGATGTTCGTGGAATAAGAGTGTTTTGATACTCAAATCACTTATCACCTTTACATTAAATGTTTAGAGTGGAGGGATAAATAAGATGTTCCCTTTTATTCTCAAATGCCCAAAGGAAGGATCCAAATTGATCAACCCAAAAAGGATCAATGCACAAATGAATCAATCTACTGGAAATAAGAATAAAGAAGGAGATCCTAGGTTTCCCTCTTAAAATGTGGCATGTTTTTGAAATGAATGTAAGTATGTGATTGTAAATGTGTAATAGATTTAGAATGATTAAGGATTTGAATTGAAATGAATGACAGAAATTTACTAACCTTGAAATATTGCAGATCAAAGAATGTTGTTTCCTGGGGTCTGTACTTAGTTTTTGGAAAATCCAAAGTATGATCCAGAAAGGAAACGCAGAGAAAGACAAAACCCATAAATATTTTTTTGTTCTGATGTTGTCTTATGAAAAAGGTTGACCCTATACCACAAATGCCAACCATGTCCTGCATAGATCTGAAAGTGTCCTTGTTTACGTTGTCCGAAAGAAGACTGAAAAGGGTATCCAGATCTGGTCTCAGATCTTCAATCCTGAACCTATACCTACAAAAAAAATGTTTGTTTGTTGTTGGGGAGGGGTTTGCCTTAGTCAAACCCAAATTTATGAATTGACCTTGAAATAAATAATTGAAATAAGAATTCTAGCAAGTAGTAGAATTGAATCTAACAATGAAGCTATGATATTGAATAGATATGCAATTGTAATTCAAATGTAGCAAGTATGTAAATATGAAAGCATGGAATTTAGAAACCATAAAAATCCATGATTGTATGCTTGGAATCCACCTTGAAATATTTTTGAGGATGCACAAAGGATCTTTAAGGAAGATCACACCATCATGATGGCTAGATCTAGGGTTTGAATGATGAATCTTGAATGCTTGAACCAAATCTCTTCAAAGGTTTGAAAGCTTGAATCCTTGATCTTAAATGGAGAAATTGAATGATTGAGAGGAATACTTGAACACCTTGAGAGCTTCAAAACATGTAGAATAATGGATGCTAGAACAAAATATTGGCTAGAGCTTTTTGCCTGATCACCTCTTATCACCTAGTTGATAGTTAGAGAAAATGAGAGGAGAAGGCTTCCTTTTATATGAAATTAGGGAAAAATATTCTAAGGAGGCCTACATAGGATAATTAAATCATCATTTAAGCCTTTACCCCTAGGAGAGGACCTATATTAAATATAATTTAGGAATCAATAATTTCAGAACCCGAAACAGCCGACCCAGAAGCGGGAGAAAACTTTTTGTGAGGACCGACATCCGAAAAACCAAAAGTTCCCAGGATTTGGACCCTGGGATAGGGTTGAGGTTGGCCCTATCCTAGGACAGGGTCAAGGTCAACCCTGTCCTAGGTCAGGGTCAAGGTCGACCCTATCCTAGGAGGTCAACCCTGTCCTAGGAGGTCAACCCTGTCCCTGAATCCTAGAAACACAGGTTTGTATCCCAGAATGCAGAAATCAGGTCAGAAAATGGTGGAAAGAAGGGTAGATGAAGGGGATGATGTGATGGAGGTCAAATACATTTCCTAAGGAGAGATAAACACTCTTAACATGGAAGTTCTTCCATTTTAAGATGATATATTAAGCCCCCACTTTAGCGGGAGTACGGAAATTGAATGTGCTCACAGTAAAGCTAGATTAAAAGGATCCTAGTGGATTTCAATGAGGTAGAATATCACTAAGTCAGGGACACAAGCCCCCAGACTAAGGATTATAACTCAACATACATACATAAAGATATGGAAAGTAAAGAACATTCAATCATAGAAAACATACATGACTACATAAGTAAGACAAGAACAACACTATTGATAACATAACTTCATGATCTAATCGTACTAGCATGAAAGCGAAAGAGAGAAAATAGAAAGTGATTACCTTGCCTAGTAAGATGCCCACCTTACTATGAATGATCAAGGAGGGAGATCCCCCAATAGGTTCACCCATAAACTGTGCTTGTAATTGTAAGTGCGTCTTCTGACGGCTTTTTTGAAAATACCCATAGATCCACATTCTTGTGTCACTATGGAGTATAAAATGTGTGTCCAATTAGGATTTAGAAACTTATGTGCATTAACTTTCAAGGATTTAGCATATCGTAAAAGGGTGTGTATCTCTTTAGGATTTAGCAACTTGTGTGCGTTACCTTCCAAGGATTTAGCAAACATAAAAGTAAAAATGCGTGTCTCTTCAAGATTTAGAAACTTGTGTGCGTTACCTTCTGAGGATTTAGCATGCTGAAAAATGTAAATAAATGTAAACTATAGTACAAGGGAGACCCTATATAGGCCCCCCTCCTTATCATGGCTACCCACTAGGTAGGATAAGGAAGAGGAAGAGGATACCTACTTCACATGGTAAGGAGATATCCAGCTTTACAACAATGTATACCATATTCTTAGCGAAGAGTTTTGA
>MU224989.1:469655-490706 GCA_018584345.1 Thuja plicata
ATATTATTGATCCTAACACTGATCATGTTGTTGCTAATGCTAAGATGGATCATGATAACTTGTTTAAGTTTTATGAGTTTGCCTCTACAAGGTACTCTTTGAAAGTTAATATTGATTTTAATATATGTCATAAAAGGCTTGGTCATTTGAATTCTGATTACATTACTTTGATGCAAAAATCTAACATGGTTGAAGGTTTACCCCATATTGTTCCATCTAAACTTACATGCACAGGGTGCATGAGTGGGAAAATGAAAAGGGATCCCTTTCCTCATGGTACTTCATGGAGGGCATCTCATAAGTTACATCTTATTCATAGTGATCTTTTGGGTCCAATGGAGAACATATCCATACAAGGTTCAAAGTATGCTCTAACCTTGTGGATGACTTTACTAGAAGAATTTGGATTTATTTTTTGCATACTAAAGATCAAGTACTTGACACATTTTTTGAATTTCATATGTTTGTGGAAAGGCAATCTGGTTCTAAACTTAAAATACTTAGAACATATAATGGTACTAAATATGTTAATAATGTTTTTCGTTCTTACTTAAGATATTTTGGTATAAAACAATAGCTTACTATTCCTTATACACCACAAAAAAATGGTGTGGCGGAAAGGAAGCATAGAACTATTATGGAAATGGCTAGATGTATGTTACATGCTAAAGATATGCATTACAAGTTTTGGGCTGAAGCAATGGCTTGTGCCACTTATATTCTTAATAGAACCCCTACTAAAGCTTTGCAAAATATAACTCCTGAGGAAGCGTGGTCCGGTAGGAAACCAAATTTACAACACTTGAAATTTTTTGGATCTATTGCTTATGTTCACACACCTTAAAAAAAAAGGCATAAAATTGATTCTAAATCTTCTTCCTTTACTTTTGTTGGGTATGATGAATCTACTAAAGGTTATAGAGTTTATGATCCTACTACTAACAAGGTACATATTGCAAGAGATGTTTTTATTGCATAAAATGAAGTTCATGATTGTTCCAAGGTCAAAGGTGATGAATTTAAAGGGGGTATTATTGATCTCTTGGAGGACCAACCTCCTATTCTAAACCCTTCTCCTAAAGAACCTATTTCTATTCCTATTAGTATTAAAAAAGATGATGATGATGATGATGATAATAATGATGATGGTAAGAATATTTCCACTCCTCTTAGTGATAATTTTTCTCATGATAGTGATAATGTTGTTCATGATGATAATGATGCATTTACTCCTCATAGTGATGATGACAATGATTAATTTACTCCTCATAGTGATCTTTCGATTACTTCTAAGATAAATCCTAAATGGTTCAAAAATTTTCATAATGAAGGTGATGATTATATTACTAGAGTGGGGGGATTTAAACCTAGGAGACTTAATTATTGTAACTATGCTTTGATGTCGTCTCTTATGCATTCTAAAGATCCTCAAACTTTTTCTCAAGATAAAAATGAACCTCATTGGCAAAGTGCTATGCAAGATGAATATGATAGTTTAATCTCTAATCATACTTGGGATTTAGTTACTTTACCTCATGGCAAAAATCTTGTTTCATGTAAATGGTTATATAAAACTAAGTTGAATGCAAATAATGAAATTAATAAGTTTAAAGCTAGACTAGTAGCAAGAGGTTTCTCTCAAGTTGAAGGAATAGATTATAATGAAAACTTTGCTCCTATTGCAAAAATGCCTACTATTAAAGTTGTTCTTTCTTTAGCCGCTAAAATTAATTGGCCTATTCACCAAATGGATGTTAAAAGCACCTTTTTAAATGGTGGTTTGCATGAAGAAATCTATATGTCTCAACCTCCTACTTTTATTAAAGAAGGTAATGAACATCTTGTATGTAAACTAAAGAAAACTATCTATGGTCTAAAACAATCTCCTAGAGAATGGTATTCTAAAATTAATGATTTCTTTATTTCTCAAGGTTTTTCTAGAAGTAAAAAAGATCCTAACTTGCATATCAAGCATAGTGAAAATGACATTATTATTATCATTCTTTATGTTGATGATTTGATTCTTACTTCAAGTTCTAACCATTTAATCTATGATATTAAGTCTAAACTTAACCAAAAATTTCAAATGACTGATTTAGGACTTCTTCATTACTTCTTAGGAATGCAAATTTGACAAACCCCTAAGGGTATTTTTCTTTCTCAAATTAAATATGCTAAAGATCTTCTTGATAAATTTCATATGAATGATGCTAATCATGTTTCAATTACATGTGAATTAGGAACTAAGTTAATGATAGATATGGAAACTCCATTTATAGATGCTACTCCTTATAGACAACTTGTTGGAAGTTTAAATTATCTCACCCCCACTAGACCTGATATATCTTTTAGTGTTGGTTTAGTTTCAAGATTTATGCCCAAACCTCAACAAACTCACTTCAAAATTGATAAAAGAATATTAAGGTATATTAAAGGTACTCTTGATGTAGGTTTATTTTATGATGCAAAGTCTGATTTTACATTAAAAGGATTTACTAATTCAGATTTAGGTGGAGACCCCAATGATGGGAAATCTACTTTTGGGTATTGTTTCTTTCTTGGTTCAGGTGCTATATCTTGGAAAAGTAAAAAAAGATTAATCTGTTTCACTATGTTCTACTGAAGCTGAATATAAAAGTTGTCCCAATGCCTCCAAAGAATCCTTATGGCTTAGAAGAATTCTTGAAGATTTGGGTCTACCTCAACAAGAACCTACACCTTTATATTGTGACAATCAAAGTGCAATAGCCTTGACAAAGAATCTGGTCTACCATGCAAAGTCAAAGCACATCTCTGTCCACCATCACTTCATTAGAGAGAAAATTGAAGAAAAGAAAGTTTCACTCATCTATTGCAAGGGTGAAGATCAAGTTGCAGATATTTTGACAAAGCCTATTTCTAGAGAGAATTTTGAATTTCATTGTAAAAATTTGGGTTTAATACCCCTTGATGTAAATCCCCCAAGTAAAGATTAAAGGGGGCTGTTAGAATTAATCTTTCCTTGGTTGAAAATATGTAATTAAATGATAAACCAAGGTATCCTTATTTGTATTTGTCCTCTAGTCCAAGTAGGAGGACATGTCACTAGTTTGTATTTCCTTTAATAAAGAAAATAGATATTCCTCCTTAAGAGGAATCTCACATTTGTCACACACAAAATATGAATGTGGAATTTATAGGAGAAGGGAATTACATGCAAACTCCTCCACTCATCTCTACTTAAGAGATGCCTCACACACACTTGCTCTAATAATCTTCTCCTCTCGCTCATTTCTTCTCTCAATCTCTCCTTTCTCTCATTATTGTATTGAGCTTATTTCTCTCATCCTTTAGGCTTTGTACCATATTCGTATTATTCACAAAGAGGTTTTTCTTTGCTTTTCCCCTTACAAAAATCTCTTGGCTCTTTGTTGGGATTCTTGGAGTATTCTCATGTTCTTGGTGATTGATCTTGAAAACTTTATCTCACATTTGGTTTACGGTAAATTCCTTCTTGCACTTCATTTTCTTGGATTATTTCATGATCTTATTTTCATTCTTTTAATACTTCTAACAATGCTTTATGCATGTATCTAATCCATAGTTGAGATTTTAAAGTTTTCTGGATTAGAAGCTTAAATATAGTTTTCTTTCATGGATGGACCCAATAACCTACCTATATATTTTGCATTTACATGTGAAAGAAGTGGTTCAAGGGTGAATATGTGAAACTGAAACTGACTTGATGTGAACCATCCAAGATCACATAATAGATTACTAAGAATCCCTATAAACTGGATGTGTCAAATTACATGGTAATCAATTCAGTAGTTAACATAATAACTTTGGACCATTCTAGAAATTTATGTTGAATTATGAAGATAGTCTGATAGAGTACCAATAAAAAATATAATGCTACACCAAAACGCTGCAGAGTAGGTCATGTACGGACATACCAGAAGCCCAATTGGGCATTACATTTGTATATCCTATGAGGTGAATGAATTTTTGAGCCACATATAATGGAACGATCCTGCGAATTAGAAGTACAGAGATCCCCCAACAAAAACAATCCATATTTGTTCATCAATAGACCTGTAGGAGGCAAGATTTCATTTCTTAAATATATATAAAGAATGGTAGCCTTACAAATCTGTGTTTGAATTAAACATAACAATGTCAGTAGTATAAATAATATCATCCCCTTAGAGTAAATCTGATTTGTAGAATGCCATCATATGAATATTAGATGAAAATATATTAATTACATTTTAACGTCAAATTATCTCCAAGATCAAACATGTCACATGTAATGCAAGAAACAACAATAATACTATTTGATACCAATGACAGTAAATGTCTTCCCAGTTCCAGTTTGTCCATATGCAAAAAAATTAAAATTGCAATATGTTTAATTGAGACATAAAATGCAAAAATTCTAGATGTATATAAAGAGTTCTTCTTTTGATTTTGCTTCTGTAGTACTTCAGTTGGATCAGCCTCATATGTTATCTTGTTATTTCTTCACATCTTTCTTGTTTTATTGACATTAGATCTGTTGAGAACTGAAGCTTATGTTAAAAGTGATCTGCTTGTTTATTATGACACCCTTCTATATCTACTCAGTTTTCTAAAATTTTATTGGTCTTCACAATGGGATGGGGTCGTCCATACTTAGTAAGCTCTTGTTCCAACCTTCTATTGTGCTATATACCTCATAAATCATCTTAGGTAGAGAATGGTTTGCCTGGGATTAAATAAATGCATTGTTGAAATGCCTTATTTTAGCTGTTGAGGTGTGATTTCTAAAAATTTAAAAGAATTACAAATGCATGGTTCAAATCTTTGCTTGTAAAATGTAATTTTAGTATCAATCTCTCTTTTTTTTTGTAAGCAACTAGTTAATATAACAAGATGTTAACTGTAACATGCAATGCCAATTATTAGGACTTGCAAGGTTTAGACATGATAGCAAAAATGAGGGTCAACTTAACTCACTGTTTGGATCGGGTTGTAGTTCTCATCTTGTTGTTGGGACTTGAACTTGGAAAAAACTTGGCAAGCTATTTTATTTTGACTAAGACTTGGACTTGGTGGAGAAACTCAATCAAAACTTAGAAATTAAAAAAAAAAGTATACAAAATGTTTACTTGTTTTTTGAAAAAATTTAGGTTGATTTCCTGTGTTTTTGGTAGATACAGGCGAGTCAAGTATACATACTTGATGAGCCTGATTTAGATTTGGCTCCACTAGTTCTTGCTGATCCATAACAAGCTGCTCTTAAATTTCTCATTTTAGTACTTCAAGGTTGACCTTGTGGAGCCACTTTACAGACTTGCATGTAGGCGCAAATCTTCCAGCTACTTTTCACCTAAAGTTCACTAAATTCTTTGTACACTGTATTTTATTTGATGAAGTGTTTATTTTTAGGGAAGGTGGCATGAAATATTTTATTTGATTAAGGGTTATGTAGCTTTAAAAGTGTGAGCTGTATTGTATCATTTAACAATCAAGGCACTATCCATTTCTTGTTTCATTTGGCGGTCTTGATGTTTTATACACTGTGTCAAGCTTTGTGGTCGACATTTCCTTCAGCTGGCTTTCATCGATCCAACTGGTATTGAATGGTCACCTTATTGAGTTATTTCCCATAGATTAGAATTGTGCATCCTAAGTAATAATAGTTGATATGAAATCCATTTAGACCATGATTTTATTTGAGGGTCAATCTTCAATGCAGTCTAGTCTAGTCTCTATTGATCATAATACCTAACAAATCACATTAGTCATACACACAATGTCATGATTCTTTTCAACCTTATGAACTTATTCTTGCATTCAAAGATTTCAGTTTTCTCATGCATTTGCTAAGTACCTTGTCCCTAAATTGTGTCGGTAAAACTAAAACTGCAACAGGTGCAGTGTCGGCAAAAACATCCTCTACTAGAATAAAAATAGTTACAAATGAGTTGTTTCTTAAACATATGCACTTCTCTGCTTGACATGACAATAAAAAAGGAGTTTCAACTGAAATATTTACAAATATTATAGAATTTGTAAATAAAATTTACCTTGATTGTCCTATGGGGTAAAACTTGAATAAAATATGAAGACCTTTTTGGGAGCCCCATTTGCCTGTATGCTGATCTCACAGTCTTTGGCAGCATCAAACTCTACTAGAGAAATAAATCCTTGCATGATCTCTTCAGCACTCAATGGGAGGCACCTACAGAAGACTCTGATGTTTCCTAGAGAGAAACAAAAGTAACCACCACTTCAGCATTTTCCCCAAGGACCTAATTGTTTTCATGCAAATAATAAGAAACATGAAATTGTTTACATGCCTATGAGCTCCAGCAATTTGTTATAGAGTTGTTTCCATTTGTTACATTCTTCTACAAACTTTTTTTTAGTTCAACGAACTAGAATTTTAGTTCTTCGTGATGATCAACTCCAAAATAAAAATGATATAAATAGTAGTTCCTTGAAGTTTTGATATGAAAAAGTTAAAAATAGTTTAAACATTTTAAAACTTATGTAGAGCTTGCACAACAGAAGTCAATCTACCCATATCAGAAAATGATGAGACATAATAATTGGCCTCTTCTATTACTTTAACACACTCACTCTTCAACATCTTCTATTGTTTCCATATCATCATGAGTAACACCCTTATTGGCTAAAAAAATGGCTTCCTGATTTGCTTCCTCTATAGACAGGAGGTTCCCTAGTCACTTGAGGCTTTTTAAAATTTTCTCAATCCATGGCTTCATTTTCCAATTTTGTTTCAAAACTATAAGCTAATCATGAGGGAGTGGATGTTGTTCCTTGGATGGTGACTGGTAGATGAGATGCATCATGCTCAAAAAGGGTAGGATTTGGAAAGATTGTTATTGATTGAATTCTCTGAGCATGACGTTAAGATATGATAGTTAATAGTGTTCTTTCTATACCATGTCTACTAAGATCACAATTCTAGAGGGCTTCCTTACTGAGGAATTATGAACAAGGACATACATCAAATTGTTAGTTGTATCTTAATCATGAAAATCTCCTGCTATGGTTGAAGTATTGGTATTTTGAGATTTTCTTTGGTTGTGTAGGTTGACAATGGCGATTATTGTTGTCAGTGATGGTTGGTTCTGGATGGAAGCATTAGAAATTTTACAAAAAGCATTAGACATTTCGATGGCCAATGCAGTCTTATCTTTAGAATAGTGGGATGAGTGGTCACACTATTAGAGGGATGGTTCAGTGATCCAACTCACAGGGCTATTGACGACATCAGATCCAAAATATTCAATGTTTGGCTACAGAAGGCGGTGTTATGTGTCTGCTAGTTATGCATAATAGTGCCCATGAATGTTTAAGGTTTTATGGCATTGAATGCCACTATCCTAGAGAAGATGTGGTGACACAAGTTAAAATACTCTTCAAGACTTGTGATTGGAAGGATACTGTCGATGCTATCAATGCAATTGGTGAGCAAGCTCTATGTGGTTTGAGTCACATCTATGATGGACTGATGTATACAAAGATTTTGAGAACATGATTCAAATCATAGGAAGGAAATTTTGGGACCTTGTCTTGTTGAACTCTATACCTAGAGGTGAGACAATAATTGGGAGAGAATGCAGAGGAGATGGATATTTTCTCAGCTCATGGTATTTTTGTTGAGATTTTTGACGCTACAGTGGTTGCAAAAGGAATCTGTGACTGGACAGGATTTGGTATTATGAAGAAGGCTTTGAGAGGAACTATTTGGGAACCTTTGGCTACTTCATTAGGATGAATGGATATCTACTATCCCCTATTCGGATTGAAAAGGTATATGAATTTTCCTCTGGTATGATGTATGTGATGCAACTATGAGATTCCTAGGTTGAAGCCCACTTGATTCTCTATAATTTTCTTTGAAAGGGAGTTGCCCCCTTGGTAGATTTACCAGAAAAAGCCTACAAAGATATCTTTGCAAGTGGTCTAAAATTTATATATAATTAAAAATATATGAGTTTATTATAAAAGTATTTATTGAACTATAACACGTCTCCAATATCCATAATGTGTGTTTGAATCTGTGGCATTATCTCTTAAGAATACTGTGGAACACCAATGAAACAACCTTGACCCCTTGTAGAGTTAGCAAGTGTAAACAAGTCAATCGATTATAATGAAATTAACATGTTTTTATGCCTAAAAGAGTGCGGAAGTTACTTAAGAAGAACTGAAATTTGTCGGTTTTAAATGAATGGTACCAACAACAGAAAGTTGAGTGGGTGTGATTAAAAATCGGAGATAAAAATTTGTGAAATTCGGATTCTTGTCAGTATTCGGCAAATCACTGCATAATGATTGCCAACATTCCAAAGGGTTATTGAAGCGTGGGCACTTATACAGGTAGAAAGTTAAAAGTTGATTTTTGGGATGCAATGACCACTTTGTATATAGAAATTTTGGGCACCACTAATTTCAGCAAGTTGCATTAGTTAACTATCGCAGACATTCATGGCTTCAACAAAAACTAAATTCTCTGAGTAAAATTTCTCATAACTAGTCCATATTCTAAGTATTAAAATTTTCCAAGTATCTGCTTTCGGTGGGTATGCGGTACCTCTAAATATGAGTGCACAAGAATAGGGGTGCAGATTTTTTTTTATTTTAAATGTAACAGAAACTGACCATAATAAATCATTCATAGTTTTGAAACTGAGACTCCAAGATTTGTAACAACCCAAATTTTCAGTTCACACAAAACTCAGTAATATGAAAATGCATATATAATAAAATTTAAAACATGAAAAAAAATGTTAAATAGTATAAATAATAAAATTAGCTCTCACCGTAAAGGAATACAATGTACATCATAAGATCATCTAATAGTTGATATCCTTTGATGAGGTATTTCAAATTTATCAGATTATAATATTAATATTAGGGTTGGTACTTAATTTTTGGAGTCAAACTGATTGACACAAGTTTATTAATTATGATATTATAATAAGAATTCAACCGTCTGATTTTTTGAGTCAAACTTACTGACCCAGATTTCATGACTAAGAATGAATGGGTGACCTCCTAGAAAGCTATACTACATTTTTGGGAGGTCACCCATTCATTCTCATAGAAGATAGGTTGTGTGAACCATTACTTATGAAATATGGATCACTCAGTTTGATTCAAAAGTTATACAAATAAATCCTATTGTTAATATCATAAGTTGATATCCATATTAAAAAATTTAAAATCTAAAAAATATTTTACAATTTTTTCTTCCTCCTAAAGCTCCTTTAAATCATTGGTTACAACTCAAACAAAAAGGAAGCATTCACTCAAGCACCTAATGCTTCTGCTTCCACTTCCACTCCCACTTCCAGTACAAGTTGTTGCATCTTCCAATAATTTCAAAATATGTGATATCCTTCATATTTTAAGTGTAGAATGTCCTATGCTCATCTTCCATGAGACTCCCACACAAATTTACATACTCGTGAGAACTCACAAGGTTTTGGGCAAGTTACTTATCGAGTACTCACCAGCTAAATTACAGATGTGATGCCAACTAATGTCCTTTGGAATGCAAGTCACTCGGGCATTTAGTGAGTTTAACGCATCAAGTACAAAAAAGTAACGAGATAGTGCAAAATAGTTGTAAGCACCTTGTCATGTTGGTTATATCAAATCCTTGGCACGAACTAAACAAACTTTAAATAAACCATACAAGATATGGCAAGTTCCAGTTGGTTATATCAAACCCTTGGTATTTAGAGTCCAGCTAAAGAAACTTAAAAAATAGTATACAATAAATGGAAAGATCCACCTGGTTATAACAAACCCCTAGCACAATGTATCAAGCTAAACAAACTTCAAAAACATCACACAAGACATGGCAAGGTATGACCTATTAGTCAAGTTATCCATGTACTCAGTAGTATTTAAATATATGAAATCAATAACACAACACATCAAGTACACAAGTGACACATAAATAATAAGATATGTGGGGAACAGTCGAAAGCACCCTATTATTTTGGTCAAGTTAGCCATGTACTCAGCAGTATTTAAATCTATGAAATCAATAACACAACACATCAAGTACACAAGTGACACATACATAACAAGATATGTGGGAAACAGTCGAAAGCACCATGTTATTTTGGTCAAATTAGCCATGTAATCAACAGTATTTAAATCTATGAAATCAATAACACAACACATCAAGTACACAAGTGACACATAAATAACAAGATATGTGTGGAACTGTCGAAAGCACCCTATTATTTTGGTGAGATCAAAACTAAATGAATTTCAAAAACATTATTAAAGATATGGCAAGGTCCAGTTTGGTCAAACCCGAGGTTACAAATTTTGAATAATATATAAGGTAAATGGGAAATACTCATCTTGTGGCCTTCACAATGCAGAATTGGTCTTACTTGGCCATTACTTAAAAACAAGCTTTACATTTTATATTCTTGTCCAACCTTCCTATATCTAGTGCAACTAATGGCAAGTAGTTCTGACCCCAAAGGTCAATGTAAAAAAAATATCTTCTGTAAAATCCAACCTTTGCCATAATTTTGGTGTGGTTAATGCTCTGATGTATGCAAATTGGAACCTAGTTCAAATCCCGGTTGTTGATATCTATCAATTTTTGCTCCTTTTATGTTATGATGGAACTCCATACCTTCTTTCTAAGTTTCCATCTTGGCATAATGCTTTTTTTTTATAAATCATTCTTCTTGAATTTCTACTCTATTCCATACAATATTATGGGATGTTCTTGTAATACGAGGTTTTTTTCTTGCCTTGTCTTTTTATTTATATATTGCAGATATTTGTTGGTGGATTGGATCAAACATTTTAGAAGATCTGAAGTAGATGTTTGTGCAATTTGTCCATCTTAAAATACTGGTTGGCAAGGGATGTGGGTTTTTGTTGTTTGGTAAGAGGTACAACTAATGTTTGACAATGGTGTATGGTGTATCTATTGATTATTACATAGCATATGCATATTGGTTAAATTTTTTCAAAGTTTTCTGCTGAAGAAGCTTTGCAAAGGGTGCATGGTACTGTTATTGGTCAATAAACTGATGGATTTCTTGAGCCATTTCCAGTGAAGCTCTACACCCTGATTGAGAATAGTCACTACTCTTCCTGTTGATGAGATATAATAACTTCTATATTTAGCATTTTCTTTTTTCATTCTCCAACAATTTAATCTCAAAATTGGCACCGCTTCATGTTTCATCATTCATTACTAAAATGTTTAACCAAATATGAAAAAGAAAGAGAAACTATCCTCTTCAAATTTCAAACTCAATCTTTCATAATCACAGTTTCTCTCCTCAATTGTCATATAATCTTAGTTGAACACTCTTTGATTATAGGTTTGTCTCCAACATCCAAACACAATCTTACCATTCAATGTTACCCATACCTGAATAACTGATTAGAACCAAGATTTTGCTATTTTTTCTCTTAAATTTATTAATTGACTTGGACAAAGATTGGAATAATAGAAAACACTTTCAGTTCAAAATTTCAATCCATATAAGGAAAGATAATGCACTGTACTTGATAAAATGCCTCTATGAAAATAATCAAGAATTTGATATAAATTTATTAGATCCTCCCAGAATAGATCGGTGTTTTCTGAAGACAAAAGTATATTTAATATGAAAGGAAACAATAGATCACACTAAAAACATTAAACAAGAAAAAATAGTTTTTTTGGTCAGTTATCTATTTTGAGTCACATGCCAATTTCATGACATGTTGAATTCCAGCTTTGTGCCTCATACTCCCACAGTAGCAACTGCTACATAAATATTAAGGCTCTTTGAGGAGGAATGAAACTACTGTCATATTTCAATTTTATATAAAAATGGGATGCCAAGCAAATGCCTCATGACAAAAGCGATCCTAGAGAATATACTTTTCAATGACTAAATCCACTACTATGCTCAATTTAATTCCTATTAAAAGTGACAAACTCTCAAATTACCATTAGTCAAAATGCCACTGTCATATGTAAAATTTATATAAAAATAGGATGCCAAGAAAAAGCCTTATGCCAAAGCAGTCCTAGAGGACATATTTTTCAATGCCAAAAATCAGCTATGAGCATGAGGTTTCCAATTGTAACTAAAGTATAAACATGATACTCCGAACAAAATGTGCAATTATGTGATGAAACATTATGTGCAATTATAGCTGAAGTGTTACCCAGTGGTTCTGTCTTGCAATTGTAAACATGATTCTCCAAAATGTTTTGGGCTTGAGAGCTCTTGAACATAAATTGTGTCATGGAAATGGTTTTTTATTGCAACCAAAAACATAACAATCCAAAATGTTTTGGGAGCTCTTGATCATAAATTGTGTTTTGGAGTGACATTTCCAAACTATGCTTACAAGGTAATCTAAGTTCTGTCTTGCAACCAACTCCAAATGTTTTCTGACCTCTCATGCATATATTTTGTATTATAGAATGACATTATTAACTATAGAAAGAGCATCGCCTAATAGCTCTATCTCACAACCAAAAACATGATACTCCAAAATCTTTTGGGAGTTCAAATGCATATACTATCTTATGTAACTCTTAACTGGTATGACATGGGCCATGATCTAGCTATTCCAGGTGAGACCATTAGTAGTTCCCTTTTCAAGGAGCCATTGGCCTTAATGGAATGCATCTTCATAGAATATTGATTCTACAGTTATCTACTTGTTAGAACATTTATTTTATTGGATTTCATCAAATGATTTGGTTGCAGAGAAAGCATATAATCCTAAAATTCATATGATCAAGAATTTCATAAACACAATTCATATTTATTTACGAATTTGTTGTTGGTTGAAATATGGTTTTCATAGACATCCTGAGCACCACTACATTTATTCAAATACAAAATTAGGATGTCATTAGCATTTACATAACATATAAACAAAGTTATTACTTCATAGATAAACATACAAATAGACTGAGATAACCGTAATAAAGGGCAACCGACACTTATGCTAGTTGAGATGCTAGCTACTTAAAATAAATAAGTGGATTTTATTATTTGATATTTTCATTTCAATCCAAGGAATGTGAGCAAGTTCTAAAATTGACATAGGAGAAAATTTCATAGGCACATTTCAATTTTTTTACAAATATCACAGAGGCATCTTTAGCAATAAATTGGTTAAAAACCAAAATTTGAGTGCCAGCAACATTGGCATATTGATAAGTGGAGAGATTTTCCACAACAAGTCAAATTGTGATATTGCTACCAGGATTCAACTGTGTAGTTTTTTGTGTCAAACTAATTGATACATGTGTCATGAGTAGTGGTTAACATGAACCCATCTCTCATGAGAATGAATGGAAGAATTAGCACTCATTGCATCTAGGTGATGCTCATAGAGGTGAAGCACTGGGACTTCCTGGGAGGTCACCCATCTTAGTACTAGTCCAGCTCAAGTGTGCTTCACTACAAAGTTTCCTCCATGGTTAAATGCACTCTGCTTGCAACCCCATTTGCAAAACCATCAGCAAGTATTTAAACTTTACCTTAAAAATGGTATTTCTCATTTCATAACAAATATTATTAATAGAAAGTCGAGTGAACATAAAAAAATGAATTAAGTAGGCAAAGGTACTTGTGTTAATATAATGAACACAATCACTACAATGGTATTTTCTAATTTATTGCAAATGTTTATGTTTATTTTGACGTCTAAAAATCACAAAAATGTAACTTGGAGTCAATAAGAACTCAGGAACCAGAAGAAGTGACATTATGGGAAGAAACTCAGCAATAATTCAAAGGAGTGACTCTATTTTTCAGGAGAGAAAGCCATTGCATGAACTCAATCAGGAAGTATATCTGACACTGATTTCATCTGATGTAAAAATATATATATTTTCATTTTCATTTGACTCTACATCTTGATATGGTCAACTCAACCCAAAAGTATGCATGACACAATTGTATGAAAACATTGCTTCTCACTATTTATGAAATATGCTAAAAACTATAGAAATACAAGGATCATAGGCAAGTGAAATATAGGAAAAATGAGTAAAGAGAATACAAGAGTTCAACTTCTATCCACACAAAACTCTGATGGGAATTTCCAGTCTCTAAAAAGAATGATAAATATGCCAATCTGATTTTAAAAATCTTTGAAACCTGTATTTAACTCCTTTATTCTGGAAGACATCGTCACAACAGATGTGACAAGCAAGTGATAAGTTGCAAATAGAAATATTTATTAATTATTAGTGATGACTAGCAATAGATTATGGAATCACATGAAAGGTATTATAAAAAGGCATGGCCTTGTAATTTAACATTGTGATGCAAGATTGATTAATACAGTTTGCTGATAACTTGTTTGTTCTCAACCAATGTTGTAGCATGTTTCCCAGGTTAAGTAGCACACTAGGAACAAATTTTAGGAAATAAGAATATATCAACTATCAACAATATAAACAGATATTCCCGCTAATGGAAAGAACAAGAAGCAAAGTGTGAGAGCCAACCTTATTGACCCACAATCAGAATTTGTGAAATTAAACTATGAATGCACTAAAAAAGGCTACCCAAGATAGAAAGTGGAAAAGATTCAGTTATGACATAAACAAAAAATAATAATTCCTAAACTGTAATGCATTATGCTATAGCATAGTTCCATTAATGTTGCAAATATCAAGACACTCACTACCAAGCTCAAAATTTCCATTGAGAACAACCTCTTTAAACTCAACAAGACATGAAACATTGTGGTCATAGGTAGGCAGCCTCTTTGCATATAATATGATTCAAGTAATTCATTTACAATAAAAACACATTAGAGTCAAGGATACAAATAATTGTATTATAGTCAATATGGAATGTTTTGCCTACAAGTACAAATAAGGCATCTATCTCCAAACCTCTGTTCGCATTTTCCTCTAGAATATGTTGTGTCTTCAATCATTATTGCAAAAATTGAAGTCTTTGATTAAAAAATTTAATTTCATACTTACTTTAAAATTGAAATTTGAAATGTACAATTTTGCACCAGCCTCTAGTCTTGAGCTGTCATATGTTCTCAAACATGTCATGTTGAGAAATGGTTATGTTTACAGAGTGAGCATTAAGAAAGCAAGAAGAAACCCACTAGAAAGCACAACGGAAACTATGAATTCCTCAAGTTCAAGATGAAAGACACCTCAACAATCAAAACAGAAGCCAAAATATTAAAATCAAAATACTACCCTGATCACAGGAAGAGTGTTCTAGGGCTTTTGAAATCCGAGCACCAATCTGCACATAATGTTTCCATACAAGAACAAAACAATTTTTTCTCTTTTTCATTTTGTTTTTATAACAAAAAAACCTATAGGTGGTAATGCAAACACTATCCATGGTCGCCATTTTTGTGTCCATTGATGCCCATGCATGCTTACAGGCATAACCAGGTTTTTTTTTTTTTTTTTGTTAACTCCCTTTGAACTTGAATTTGGCTTTTTGGAGTCAATCAAATTTCCCTCCTTTCCTCCATTTCCTTCTCAAAGTGAATTTGGCTTTTTTGGAGTCAATCATTTTTTCCTCCTTTCCTCCATTTCCTTCTCAAAGTGAATTTGAGAAATACGATGTCAAAACACAAAAGAGTTAATATTTTACCCCTTTATTTTATTTGGATATTTTCTTTTACATGAAATAATTATAGAATATCTAAGACCCTTCTAATTTTTTGTTTTTTGACAACATCTAAATGGACAAAAAAGTCAAGAAGATGTGAGATCTAGACTTACCAATCAACTTGCAGTCGCTACAGAAATTTGACTATAAGCAATAATTAGATTTATTTGTTTAGTTTAATTAGATATATGCATACATAAATGAAAGATTGACTAATTAATTAGATACGGGGTGATATAGGGATAATAATATAATGCAATCAATTAATTAACAAAGTAACTCAACATAAAGTTATAAATCAAATGGTGTTATGAGACGTGCAAATAGATTGACAATAGAATTAGTTAAGCACACTTGAATTGGAGAAGTATTCTGACGGGTGACCTCCCAAAAAGCCCATTGCTTCACCTTAGTGAGAATCACCTAAATGCAATGTGCATAAAGTGTAACCATTCATTCTCGTGAGATATGGGTTCTTTTGAACCACTACCTATGAAACATTGTGAACCACAACTCATGAAAAAATATAACCTCCCAAAAAGTTGAATTACTACTCATGTAACACTATGAACCACAACTCATAAAATATTTTAACTCCTGAGAATGCCCAATGCTTCACCTAGATGCAATGATGAATGCAATGAATGATATAATCATGATACATGTACTTTAATAAAGCCCTAGCTTTGATTTGTTGGATGATGTTTACTTATGTATATTTTCCTATAAAGTCATCGTACTTGTGTATATATAGTGAAAGTTTAATTTATTTCATATACATTTCACATTGGTATAGTATATTTATTGATCATGCACTCATTGTTTTATATTTCATTTCTTAAAAAATGTTTGTAACATGAGTTTATTTGATAGTCTAAATATATGTGTTTTTATGTTTTATGTATGAATCCTCTAGTGCCAAATTCCTTAGAAATCACGTGGGGCCTCTTGTGTTATCTAATAAAGTTTGAGGGTTTCATTTGGATGTAAAAATGAAAGAATTTGACTTTTATCTTATAGATGGAAAATGAGACAAACTAGTGGCAAATAGTGGCTAAAATAATGTTTGCACAATAAGTCTATTGGCGGACACACATTATTGGTGAAATGCAACTTCTAAGAATATAAGTATATGCTATTATCAAATGTTAATGTGTAAAGGATTATTAATCATTCATTTAGTCATTTTTATTATAAGGGTGATTAATTATTTAGTCATTTGTTTAGTCATTTATATGGTCATTTATTTGGTCATTTTACCCGATCATCAAATTGGTCATTTATTTAGTCATTTTACCTGATGACTAAATTGGTCATTTATTTAGTCATTTATATTTGTGAATTGCAAAAAAATGGTAGATCATGATCAGTTTTAGTCACTTGGTCATTTATTTACCAAATTCTACTAGTGTGTATTTTAAGGAATCCATAAGTTCTACTTTAGATTTGGATTGGGTCCTACCCTAATTTTGTTTAAGTATGATCACTGACTATGTATTTTCTATTTGGTTAAGTGTTGGACACGTTTTGCGATGTTCTTGTGAGCCGACTAGAATAACTTTTTTTGAGATCAAGTATATAAGTAGAGTTGTTTTATGATGCAAATATATGTGTGGAATGCATAGATGGATTGTGATGTCAGAATCAGATAGAAGTTGATGCAAGCTATAACTGAGACTACTTAAGCATAGTAGAAGCTTGTATTGTCCATTTTGATAAATCATTGTAACAGAACAATTTTTATTTGTAATAGAAGTGTGCTCATTGTATACCTCTAAAAGGGTTTTTATCCTTTAACAGTGATATGCACTAAATGTAATATTCAGCTCCTAATAGGGCTAGGTCTCCTAACAGGGACACTATACTCTTAGTGCATTATTTGTGCGTATCATCCCTACCAGGGTTTTCCCTTGGCCAGGGTTTCCTCATGAACAAATCATGGTGTTATGAGTTATCTACTTTATGTGCATGTTCTTTTTATTTTAGTACTTGCATGGTTAATGTTAAATTGGTTAAATATGTTTATAAAGTGTTGTAATACTAATTCACCCCCCTCTCAGTATTACTTAATCCTAACAAGATAAAGTTGAGATAGAACTCAAACAAGAAAAACTGGATTTTGCATTGCTAATGAACAATGAGGAGAGAAGGGATGAATCAAAAATTTTGATGGGAGATAAATGGGTTTTGGTAGACCAAAAATAGGAAAAAGGAAAAAAATATATGGTAGACCTGAAACAGGAAGAAGAAAAAAAGGATATGATGAACCAGAAGAAGGAAGAATATTAAAAAGATATGGTAGACTAGAAGAAGATGGAAGCTAAAAAAGATTTGGTAGACTCGAAGCAGATGGAGGATAAAAAGGAATTGGTAAATTGGAAGCAGGTGAAAAAAAAAAAAATTTGGTATATCGGATGCAGACAAAGGACATAAAGGGGCTGATGAATTAGAGACCTTCTCTTATTCATTCTAGTCATTCACCTTTTTATAAAATCTATTTTTTTTGTAATAAAGTAGGGCACAAAGTTAATGAATGTAGAAGTCTAAAAATGAGTTATTCTTTTAATGGAAGATGCTATCATAGAAATAAGTTACAGGATAAGGTAGTTCAGTGGAGAAATATAGTGAATTTTAAGAACTTCAATAGAGTGAATATGAATATAAATTTTGAGAATTTCAATGGATACTACTATGGTTGCAATGGATATGGAAATAGAAAGGTTGAATATAGTATAAATATCAATCTCAACAATAAAGAAACTACAAAAATGAAAAAAAGGATCCTCTGGTTTGGTATATTGTAACATGATATGACATAATGCAAGATTATGAATATGTATGGATAAACTAGATGATTGTTCAATGAGTGGAGAAAACTCAAAATAAAGGAACCAAACATATTTGATGAAGAATACAAAAGGTCCTTATGATGGCGGTCCAACATCCATTTCAGATGGTGTTTCTTCCTCTATTAAATAAATCAGACTTCAAGGTCTGAGGGAATTTTTCCATATGAATTTGTTTCCCCCCTCAAGACTGGATGCTAAGTATCTTCTTATCATGGAAATAAGGAGTGAAGGATTATCCATAGGCAATATTTGTGTTTTGTGGTCTAGAGAGGAAATTGTATGGTTCTATAAATAGTGTATTAGTTATTTGGTTGTGTTAGAGATTATTCATATTAGGTTTTGTTCAAATGTGGATTGCAGAAATAGTTTGGGTAATAGTGTTATTGACTATAGAAGATTCTTTGATAATTTGAAGGATATAATGATTTTGTGGAGCCAAGTTAAGAATGATGTTTTCTTTTATGTTGATTTATTCTACATAGAAGAGGTAGAGTCTAAAATTGTTTGGAAAACTATGTTCAACTGTAAAATTACTAGAAAAGAATGTATGAGCATTAGTTAGACTCTAAAGGATACTAGTGCTACAAGGATTGAATCTACGACAAAACTGTCGGTTGCTGCAAATGAAGGGGAAGACAATGATAAGGGAAAAATTATGATAACAATATTTGTAGAGGCTTTTTCCTCTGGTAATAAAGATAAGATGATGTGGTACTGGAGTCCCATTGCTACTACAGAGTTAGCTTGGCTCTGCTCTAAGATCTTTCTCCTAAATCTCTTAGGGTATTCACAACCTAAGCTAAGGTAAGTCACTATCAGCTTTTCCTCCTCTTCAATGTCGGGGTTACTAATTTAAATCATTATGATCTAATTAGTAACTTCCCTATTCACTCTAGTTTGCTTCAGCTAACCTTAGGCAGTTTCTATTTCTTGTAGTTTCCCTTTTAGGGTTTCGGTATTCCTTTATAAGGAATCACCTCTTTGTATTTCGATACCGAGATAGTTTTGTAAATCATTATTGTTGAATATAGAAATCATTTCTATCAACATGGTTTTCCTATCTCTGGCCTATCGGCCGCCATAGCTTTCTGGATCCTTCTCTCTTCTGTCTGCTTCTTCTTCTTTGTAATAGCTTTGCATGCAGGTGATCTTAGTTGTATTGATGTTCATCAATTCTAACATGGTATCAGAGCCATCTTGCTGCTGGTTGTTCATTCTCTGTTGAAGCACAGAGGGTTTGAAGTCTTCAGAGGCTCTTCTGGCTTTTTTTCTGTGATTCTGGGGGGTTTGTATTTTTTAGAGCTGTTTGAGCCGAAATGGACTCTGCCATTGCGTCCAAAAGGCCTGGGAGAGTCGAAATACATATAAACTTTGATCATTTTGGCTACCGGGGCCTCTGAGAATTTTTTCGTGGCCTCCGAGGGCCGTACGGCACGTGGTTCGAGGAAAAAAAATTGAAAAAACATTAAAAAACCTATTTTTTTAATGGTTTTTTCATTTTTTATTAGCGCGGCCTTTGGATTTTCCAACGCGCAGCTCCCGCGCCGCCCGCGCGCCTCTAGGAGCCCCGCGCCACCCGCCGCCCACACAGTTCAGGTGGCCCGCGCCACTCTGCACACCGCGGCCCCACCGCTCAGTGGAAACCCTGCCTCCGTGGCTCAGCCGCCTCCCGGCCCCGCGGCCCCTCAGCGACCTACCGCCAGTTTCTGTCTGCGGCACCGCCGCCCAAACCCCGCTCCAGTGCTCCGCCGGTAGATGCCGCTCCGCCCGGCCACCGCTCCGCCGGTGGCGGGCCCTTTTCATAGCCCCCGCGGGCATCTAAGCCCTGCGCTTAGTCATATTGGAGTCCAGGGGCTTCGGCCTAGCCCCCGAAGCATGCCATGCGACCGGGGGCCCAAATGTTTTAGCCCCTTGGGCTCTATTGTAACCTTTTTTGGCTTTATGGGGGTTTCTGGGCTTTTTTCGCTCTACAGGGAGCATACGGGGGTATTTTTCTGACTTCTATATATCGTCGGAAAGCTCTTTCCAAGAACTTTCTGATGGTGGAGGTTAGGGTTTTTGGTTCCACTGTTTCAATAGATTTTTTTGCTGTTGAAGTCCGATGTCTTGTTTTGCCTTCCGGGAGTCATATCTGGCTCATCCGGACTCCTTTTTCAGAAAATGAGATATCGTCGGAAAGCTGATTCTGTGTAATATTCAGTGGTAGAGGTATTTCTTCCAGATTCTGCTCTAGGTTTTCACTCTTCTGAGTTTTGCAGTTTATGCCCTCTGGTGGAGTGCTTGGTTCTTCAGGTCCGGGGATCTCTTCTTCTGGTTTCATAGTTCACTCTACTTTCTGACTTCTGAGCTTGCATGCTCTTTTTGATGTATCTTTGTTCTGTAAACACACTGAGATAAAGTGCCTTCTTCTACTTTTCTTGGATCTTGCACACCTGGTTCAGTTTTTGTACCCGCACTGTGTTATAAAGTGCCATGGGGGGATTATGATGCATTTGCCGCTATAGGCGCATCCACTTTTGTCAAGTGAGTGTACCTTCCACGACATT
>MU224989.1:491126-514515 GCA_018584345.1 Thuja plicata
AATTAGTAACTTCCCTATTCACTCTAGTTTGCTTCAGCTAACCTTAGGCAGTTTCTATTTCTTGTAGTTTCCCTTTTAGGGTTTCGGTATTCCTTTATAAGGAATCACCTCTTTGTATTTCGATACCAAGATAGTTTTGTAAATCATTATTGTTGAATATAGAAATCATTTCTGTCAACATGATTTTCCTGTCTCTGGCCTATCGGTCGCCATAGCTTTCTGGATCCTTCTCTCTTCTGTCTGCTTCTTCTTCTTTGTAATAGCTTTGCATGCAGGTGATCTTGGTTGTATTGATGTTCATCAATTCTAACATTCAAGACTCGGTCCCCATTGACATGTTATACCTCCTCCTCACTGAACCTACACAAATAGATTCATTCTACTCACTCAACCAATGTTTTCAGAATATTGCTTTCATTCTCTCCCCTAGCCAGACTATTACTAAGCTCACCTAGGGTAATATCTCCAGACTCATTGTTGTTACTTCTCCTACAAAAAATAGAAAAGGAGACTATGTACAAGGGGTCCTCTCGAGTTCCATCCTGATACATGATTCTCACCATGGATTCAGGAATCTCGAGAGGCCATTACCGTTTACAACCCAGAATGGGTGAAGAAGTAAAAACATGCAAAATAGAAATAAAGTAGACTAATATACTAGCATGAAACATGAACAAAGAAGCTTGATATCCACTAAACACATAGTCTTCAACTTCTCATTTCTAGAAACAAAATAAAAAACTACAATAATTTGCAACTCTGTAATTTTTCTATAGCTTCTCTTCTTTTTCAATCTCTACTCTCTATAAAATGAAGGCTTGGGATGTTATTAATAACCATCCTCTCATTGGAATAACCCTAACTACCCACTCATTCATAAGAATCTCTTTAGGAACCGTTACAACTACCCATACTGTCCATAAAAGATAAGATTCAATTTTCACGGGCTGTTACGATGGAATATTATTGAGCAATAGTAATGTTAATCGAGCTCTAGTGTTAATTGAGCATCAATGATAACTGAGCTCTAGTGTTAACCGATCTCTAGTGTCAACCGAGCTCCAGTGTTAACCGAGCATCAGTGTTAACCGAGCTCCAGTGTTAATCGAGCATCAGTGTTAACCGAGTTGCAGTGTTAACTGAGCATCAATGTTAACCGAGCATCATTGTTAACCGAGCATCAGTGTTAACCAAGAATCTTATCAAAGATTCCTGATGCCTTGGTTGGATTTCCAGAGGCTTCCAAACTACCTCACACACACACAACTAAAGGAAACCAACTAAGAAACCTATATAAACATGGATTGACATAGTCATATCCATCTTAGGGAAATAAAAAATGACCTTCTAAGGTCCACACACACTCTCCTGACTCGGCTAGAGTTAGTACATGCCAGAAATAAAGAGCTAAGGGTTTGAGCAAGGTGTGCTCATACACCATACTCCCCCAAACAAAAGAAAGGTTAATCCATCCTTGGATTGAGCATTTTTGGATCAATACCCAACCTCTTGAAGTTTGTTTCTCCTATCTAAGTAGCATCAACATCTTCTTTTTCATGCCATTTGACAAGGTGCTCCATATAGTCTTTGTTCCTAGTCTTCTTGTAGACCCTTGAGTCTAGTATATTTTTAGTTGTCATAGATGGAGAAGGGGTTAATTTCAGATCTTTTACCTCTTGTATTACCTCTTGAAGGTTTCTATTAGCATCTTGAATTGGTTCTTTGTATGCTACCAAATTTGCAATGTTGAAAACCGGTGACAACCCAATGTCTTCAGGAAGCTCCACCTTGTATGCATTATTTCCATACTTTGCAAGTATATTACATGGAACTAGCCTCTTCATCTGTAGCTTTTGAGGAACAATTTTTTTTCAGCCTATGTTTGTTAAAGTGTACCATCACAAATTATCCAATCTAAAACTGAACATCCCTTTTTGTTGAATCCACCTTTTGGTTTACCTTTTTCAACATTTTCAATCAAGTTCTTTCTCACACCTTTAAGGAATTCTCTCACTGAATGAGAAAATTCCTTAGCATATCCACTATCATGCATTCCTTCCTTTAATTCTCTAAGTTCAAAAATTCCTCTTGGGTGAAAGCCATATACAATTTCAAAAGGACTCTTACTAGTTGATCTGTTCACTGTTCCAATGTATGTATATTCAGCTTGTCCAATGAGTTGGTCCCATGCTTGACTATAATCCTTTGTGATTCATCTCAGCAAGTTACCAAGACTCCTACTGACCACCTTTGTTTGGCCATTTGTCTGTGGAGGTAGGCAGATCCGAAAGACAAGTTAGTGCCAAGATTTTGCCATAAGGTCTTCCAAAAATGCCTCATGAATTTGGTGTCCCTGTCTAAAAAAATACTGAGTGGGAGTCCATGGATCCTCACCACTCCACTAAAAAACAACAGAGCAATGTTAAAAGCATCATGAATAGTTTTACAAGGTATGAAATGAGCCATCTTGCTAAATCTGTTGACAACAACATAAATAGTGTCATATCCGTGACTTGTTCTTGGCAAACCAACTACAAAATACATGCTTATGCATTCCCATGGTCTAGTTGCGATTGGAAGTGGATGATAAAGACCTGCATTGGAAGATGTTCCCTTTGCTTTTTGACACACTAAACAACTCTCAACATACTATCTAACATCTCTATTCATTCTAGGCCAAAAATAGAACCTAGTGACTAGCTCTTGAGTCTTAATGACTCCAAAATGACCACTAAGTGCTCCATTATGTTTTTCTTGAATCAAATTCTCTCTCATAGACCCTTTAGGAACACAAAGTTGGCCTCCTTTAAACAATAAATCATTCTGCAAGGTATATTCAGAAAACTCACCATGAAATTTGTTTTTAAATTCCTTGCATACCTTGTAGATTTGGGAAAAATATTCATCTTCAGCATATAGGTCTTTGAAGCTATCAATACCTATGATTTGTAGCTGAACTTCTTGGACTATGAGAATCCTTCTGCTCAATGCATCATAAACCTTATTTTGTAGTCCCTTTTTATGCTTGATATTGAAAGTGTAGGCTTGTAGATACTCCACCCACTTCATGTGTTTGCTGCTAAGTTTTTCTTGAGAGTTAAGGAAGCTAAGAGCTTGGTTATCAGTATATACTATAAACTAATTTGGTAACAAGTAGTACCTCCACTTCTTGAGTACTTGGACTAGAGCATACAACTCTAAGTCATAAGAAGAGTACTTCTTCTTTGCATCATTTAGCTTCTCACTATGGAAACCTATGGGTATTCCTTCTTGGCTTATGATAGCCCCAATGGCCACATTACTTGCATCACATTCTACTGTAAAAATCTTATCAAAGCTTGGAAGAACTAGACTAGGAAACTCTACTAGCTTCTCCTTGACTGTCTCAAATCCTTTGACAGCTTGTGGTGTCCATTGAAACTTTGTCTTCATCCCACCTCTAATGGTTTCTAACATAGGTGCACAAATCCCACTCAAATGTCTACTAAACTTTCTGTAATACTAAGCTAAACCATAGAAAATTCTCACCTTAGTTGCAGCCTTGGGAGTAGGCCAACTTAGAATGGCATCCACCTTCTCTTGATCCATTTTGAGGTCACTTTGAGACAAAACAAAATCAAGATATACAAGATCCTACTTCATGAAGTCACACTTCTCCAAATTGATCATTAGTTTTTCATCATACAATTTCTTGAAAAAAATTTTCAAATACCTAATATGCTCCTCCTTAGTTCCACTAAAAACTAAGATGTCATCTAGGTAGACAACAAAAATTTTACCAATGCATTCTGCCAATACCTCATTCATAAGCCTCATAAAAGTTGAGGGAGCATTAGACAAACCAAATGGCATTAAAATCCATTCATACAAACCTTCTATAGTTTTCAAAGCTGTCTTCCATTTATCTTATTCATTTATTCAGATTTTGTGGTAGCCACTCTTAAGATCAATCTTGCTGAAGTACTTTGCCTCCCCTAAAAAATCCATTAGGTCTTCAATTCTAGGTATTGGAAACCTATACCTAATGGTAATTCTATTTATGGCTCTATAATTAGTAAAAAGTCTCCAAGCTCCTCCTTTCTTAGGTGCTAAAATAGTAGGGATTGCACATGGGCTTATGCTCTTTCTAATTAGGCCTTGGTCTAATAACCCTCTAATTTGTTTGGCTATTTCCTCATTTTGTTGAGGGGTCATCTTATAGGCAGCTTTGTTGGCTAAGGTAGCTCCTAGTATGAACTCAATCTTGTGGATAAAATGTCTCTTAGGAGGTAGGGGAGTGGGTTGGCCATCATTAACAATGTCTCTATACTCTTCAAGTATTTATTTTACCTCATTTGGTATCTCTGATTTCTTGACAACAAATTCATCTTTTGGCTTCAATACTAAAGAAAATTCAACTCCTTCTCCTTCTCCTAGAGTCTTCTAGAAATCTTTCCCATCAACCATGATCACACTTGGACTTGATCTCTTCATCTCCCCTTCTTCTATTAGGGACTGAATTTTGAAAGTCACTCCATATTTCTTGAATGAGTTTGCATTCTTGGTTTCATCATGCATGGCTTTCCTATCAAATTTCCATGGCCTTCCAAGTAGAAGGTGGCATGCATCCATGGGAAGAATGTCCCATAGAACTCTATCTTTATACTTTCCAATGGTGAACTCTACCCATGCTTGTTCTCCTACAAACACATGTTGTCCTTTGTTGAGCCATGTAACCTTATATGAATTGTCATGTGGAATCTTTCTGAAATTTAACTTGGTGGCTTCCTCTTCAATAATAATATTATCAATTGAGCCTGAATCAATAATGACTCTACACACCTTCCCCATGATCTTGAACTTCACTCTAAAGACTGCTCTCCTTTGGATTGGTTCTTCTTTTCTTGGCTCTCTGATTAAGGTCCTCTTTATCATGAGGTTCTCACCTTCCTCTGATTCTAATGGTACCTCAGATGGCTTGCTACTGCAACTTGATTCTTCTTGGACATAGTTAACTCTCTTTCCACCTCCTTGAGAAGTAGAACCTTTTTCAAGACACCTATAGGCAGGATGCCCTAGCTGATTGCAGTGGTAGCATTTCATGGTGGCAAAGTAGGATGCTCCTTTTCCTTGATTACTATTGTTCCTTCCTCTCCAACTAGTGTTAGATCATCTACCTCTACTGAAACCTCCTCTATTTGAGTTTCCTTCCTGATTTTCAATGAGCTTGTTCTCAATTTTCTACCTTGAATCTGATCCTCTTCCACCATAGTCTCCTTGTCCTCTTCCTTCTCTACCTCTACCTCTTCCTCTGAAGTTTGATTCTGATTTCTTTTTGTTCTTCTCTTGCACTTTCAATGTAAGTTGGAAACACTTATGGACGGTTGTGGGAGTCCATAAACTAATTTCCTCTTGGATATTCCATTTTAGGGCTCCAAGATACCTAGCCACCTTGATAGTCTCATCCTCTTGGACTCTTGACCTCGAGCACAAATTGTGGAATTCAACAGTATATGTAGCCACATCCAAATGCTTTTGTTTCAAACTCTGCCTCTTCTTGTGTAACTAGATTTCATAATCCTTAGGTAGGTATTGCTCTTTTACCTTGTTTAACATGACCTTCCAATTTGAAATTGGATTCTTATCCATCTTCTCCCTCTCTTCTTGGAGGTATTTCCACCATGTTAATGTTGAACCTCTTAACCTTGAGTTTGAAAATTTTACCTTTTGTGCTTTAGTTATGCCCTCACATTCAAAATGATTCTCAATACCTTCTATCCATTCCACAACTAGTTGACTATCCATTTTCCCATTAAATAATGTAATTCCTTCAAGACTTTTTCCTCCTAGGGCTCCAAGAGATTTTATAAATGGCTCCTAATTCATTGGAGGGTCTAGTTTAGGTATCAAGTCTTCTTCATTAACTTTCTGCTTCCCTTTGTTGCTTTTGACTTCATTTCCATCTCTGCTTTTAGTTGCATCTGCAACTTTCTGAAGTTTTACCTTCATCTCATCCGAGGCTTCTTCAAGGAGTCTACACCTTTCTCTTTGGTCTTCGATTACCCTCTTATTCTCATCTAATTACTTTGCAAGCTCTGCATTGGTGACCATCTTGTTTTCACCTACTGATACTGTTGGTTGGAATAGCTACCACAAGCCCAATCAATTTAGGCTCTGATACCAATCTGATGTGGTACTGGAGTCTCGTTGCTACTACAGAGTTAGCTTGGCTCTTATCTAAGTTCTTTCTCCTAGATCTCTTAGGGTATTCACAACCCTAAGCTGAGGTAAGTCACTATCAGCTTTACCTCCTCTTCAAGACTTGGTCCCCATCGACATGTTATATCTCCTCCTCACTGAACCTACACAAATAGATTCATTCTACTCACTCAACCAATTTTTTCAGAACATTGCTTTGATCCTCTCTCCTAGCCGGACTATTACCAAGCTTTCTTAGGGTAAGATCTACAGACTCATTGCTATTAATTCTCCTATAGAAAAAAAGGAAACTATGTACAAGGGCTCCTCTTGAGTTCCATCCCAATGCCTGATTCTCACCATGGATTCATGAATCTCGAGGGGCCATTACTATTTAAAACCCAGAATGAGTGAAGAATAAAAACTCACAAAATGATAATAAAGTAAACTAATCTACTAGCATGAAAAATGAACAAAGAAGCTTGATATATAATAAACACACAGTCTTCAACTTCTCATTTCTGGAAACAAAATAAAAAACTACAATAATCTGCAACTGTGTAACTTTTCTATAGCTTCTCTTCTTTTTGAATCTCTACTATCTCTAAAATGAAGGCTTGGGATGTTATTAATAACCATCCTCTCATTGGAATAACCCTAACTGCCCACTCATTCGTAAGCATCTCTTTAGGAACTGTTACAACTTCCCATACTATCCATAAAAGATAAGATCCACTTTTCATAGGCCGTTATGATGGGATTTATTGAGCAACAGTAAGGTTAACCGAGCTCCAGTGTTAACTGAGCTCTAGTGTTAACCGAGCATCAGTGTTAACTGAGGTCCAGTATTAATCAAGCATCAATGTTAATCGGGCATCAGTGTTAACCAAGCAGCTTATCAAAGGTTTGTGATGGCTTCGTTGGATTTCTAGAGGCTTCCAAACTACCTCACACACACACACACAAATAAAGGAAACCAACTAAGAAACCTATCTAAACATGGATTGAGCTAGTCATATCCATCTTAGGGAAATAAAACAAATGACCTTCTAAGGTCCACACACACTCTCCTAACTTGGCTAGAGTCAGTACATGCCATAAATAAAGAGCTAAGGGTTTGAGCTAGGTGTGCTCCTGCACCATAATAATTTTAGATGGATGTGTTCAAAGAGATTCCTTGTTCTGGTGATTGTTTCAAATGACCATGGAGAGGAAGAACATAAAAGTATTGGAAAATAGAAAGAAATTGTAGAAATTGATGTACATGCTAGTGTTGATGAGGAGCATGTTTATTCTCTTGTCTTATCAGATGAATACGATCTATCAGTTGAAAATATCATTACTATGGTGAGTCTGTATGAAGGACTAAAGGGAGAGATATATTCCATCATATGATCGACATATTTTTGAGTTTCTCTGGGATAAGCTTGTGGTTTTTTTGCCACCTTCTCTCTATGGTGCATCTTTCTAAGGGGAGCCTTATATCTTATTATTATTTTGGATTGATGTTGGTGGTTGTTATCAAATTTGTGCAACAATAAGTATGTTTTTGGCCTTTTTTCTTGATGGAACATGGGGAGAAAGATAAGGATTTTTTTTTATGTGATTCAAGCTTGTTTTTGTTATTTTTGTAAGAGGGAGTTAACAGTGATTGATATCTTAGTAAAAATATTAGTAAAACATATTTGGTGGTTTCTTTTTATCAATGACAAAGGGGGAGATTGTTAGAAATATATGTTTGGTTGTTTGTTGTCATTGATGTCAAATACTGTGGTCTGGAGGTGTTTTCTTAAACATTGTTGTCTGGTTGCATTTGTTTTTTACATGCTCAGGTATATCTGTTGGTTCAAACATAATTAGGTTTGTATGTTGAACATGTTAGTGATTCTAATCCTATAGAATAGTGGAAGGCAGATATGTATTCAATGCTACATAATAGTGGAAGATAAGTATCTATTCAATGCTAAAAGATAGTGGAAGACAAGTATATATTCAAACAGTGGAAGATATGTACGTATTTTGGAGATTGTGAGAATGATATTTTTCAGTGCTTCAAATTTATTTTCTTGGGTTTGGAAGTAAATGGTTATGTCCAGATGTCAGTGATTTAGTAACAACATTATGTAGTTGAATATGATAGGTTATTCAATTGTGTTTTTTGGAGGGTTTTTGCTTTGGAATTCAAGGTTAAAGATATGCATATATGTTTTGTATTGTATACATGTTTTGGTATTGGTTGTGGTGTTTTCTGGTGATCCAAAAATTGTTCCTGGTGATCCAAAAATAGTGTCTTCAAGTGTTGCAGTCATTATCAATTTGTGGTTTGGTCCAAAAATGTATTGTGATGTCTTCTAACGTGGACTATTGACAAGTGACATAGTTTCTAACATGGCGTGTGGATCTCACCATGGTGTGTGGAGGTCAGGTTACAATTGGTAGGTGATGTGGTCATTTGGGATATTTGTTTCTACACATTTGAGATGGATATGGAAGTTGTTTTAGTAATTGTGGATCTGACATTGGGCTATGTGTGGTGTGTTCATGGTCCCTGTCTCTCCAGGAGTGGATCATGCTTCATTTTTTTGGTCTAGGTATTATATTAATGTTTATCTCTCATCCAGATGGGTTTATTCTATGTGTGACCTATGTATTTAATGTTTATCTCTTATCTGATTGGGTGCATGTTAAGTATATTTTATGTTTTGGTCTTGATGCATTTGGCATGGAACCTTATTATAATTTGTTCTTTCCATGGCCGACTTGTAACTTAATTGTAATATGCTTTTTGCATAGCCGATATTTTTGTAATATCCAATGATCTAAATTTTATGTAAGTACATTTTGTGCTTTGGAAAGTATATTGAGTGTCATGAGAGTGAGTATTGGGAAAACCAATGAAGATCTAGTTGCAGAGTTTGAGAAGAGAAAAGTTCAGTTTATGAGGCTATTATTTTTGTGATAGTGGCAGAGAGGAAAAGGTAATAACAATGTGATACTAAGGTTGACAGTGTTACATAGATCAGTTGCATTATCATGATAATTTCGCTTTATCTATTGTGAATAGTTGTATGTACCTTTTCCCTAGGACAATGAGTCTTGGGTGTACAAGTTCTTTGCAATATCTTACTACATTGGTAGTGAGCCGCTGTTTGCAAGTTTGGAGCAGTGAGCTGCAATCAGTATTCAATGTTGTATTGGAAATGAGCCTCTACTTGCAAATCCAAAGAAGTGAGCTCCTATCATCTTTTTAATTAGGCTATATACATTAGTGAATTGTCTTTGTGGGAAAGTTCTCACCGTGGTTTTTTACAGTTTGAGTTTTCTGTGTATAAAATATTGGTGTTCATGTATTGTTGGTTTTGTATATTATTTGCTTAATGTTTTGTGTGTTTAATATTGAAGTTAGTTGTTTAATCAAGTTTGATTTGTGTTTATACTAATTTACTCTCTCTCTCTCTCTCTCATTATATAATGTACATTAAATTATTATAAATACATATATGCATTATACATACAATGCATTATATATATAATGTATTTGATATGTATATGCATATTTCAAGTATTGGATATCGAATACCAATCTGATATCTGATAAATGATACCTTTTCAAAAGGGCACACAATAGAATCTGATATTAGATACCTAGGCCACACAAAATAGGGAAGTGAGCCATTTTGTGCATTCCAATAGTCACTACATTAATTTTGCATGTGATAAACATGGGGTTTCAAAAAACAAGAGGCACAATCAAGATTTTTTGAGCATCTTTTTCATAAATTTATCATTGGAAATCATTTTTGATCATATTTTTGGAGGTAAAATAGAGAGCAACAGTCGTCGAAAGCAAAAATGAAAGAGAAAGCTTAGAAAAGACCAAATTGAAGCATGCATACAAAGAGATAGAGAATGTCATAGGAAAAGGAGACAAGGTATATTAAATATTAGTGAAGGTGAGGCCTCTGTTCCACCGTAAATGTTATTTCAAGTGTAGAGGAGAATGGATGTGAAAATATTGAGCATGATTTTGAAATTGAGAATGAAAATATAGATATTGATATTGAAAGTGTTGAACAAGTAATTCAAGTTGGGAATGAAAATGTTGAAATTGGTATGAGTAATATTGGAATTGGAATAGAAAATGAGGTGTATGAACCAAATGTTGGAATTAACATAACAAATGAGCCAAATGAAAACATTGGTGGTATAGAAAATATAAATGTTAGAATTGGCATAGAAAATGAAAAAGTTGGAATTGGAATATAAAATGAGGTTGATGAACCAAATGAATGTTATAGAATGTCAAATTACATTAGAAATGAAGTCTCTTTTGTGGAAGAAATAAAAATTCTCAATTAAATACCTTCAAGAACCCCAAAATGGTAACTTGAAATGGATGAGAACATTATAAGAAAGTTTGAAGGGAAGAGATCAACAAGAAACATTTGGTTGTGGACTACACAACTTTTTAATGATTTTTTAGCAATAAGACATTGATTGAGCAAGCTAATTTTGTATTAAAATTGCTATTGATGCAAAATATGATACCTATGCTAGAAAAATTGAAGATTTGTCTGAACAAGAAGGCCAAAAAATACTATTATCTTCAAAAATATGTTTAATGCTCTCAATTCTATTAGAAATAATAGAAAGCAAAAAGATAAGAGGGTTTCTTGGAGGGTTATTGTAATGTCCTTAGTAAGTCATAATTTGAGAAAGGCTCACTTTATGGGACAAACTTATGTTGATTTTAATATAAATAATTAAAATTTGGATAGAGAACTTGCAAGAATAGAATTAATTGATGGTCCTCTTCAAAATGATGCATGGGATTTTGGTTGGAGGATTCCACATGTTGATAAGAAGCTAACTGATAGTGTGAAGGAGGATATTCAACTATTTTGGAACTCTATCTCAAGAGTGTCACCCAATTTTGATAAATTATTGAACTTAAGAATTGGCAATCGAGACTACACACCACATCCTAAACATTTTGGGAAGTAAGTCTAAAACATTTTGTGAGACACATCCAACATTGAAAATATTACAAAGGGATTTTGAATCCCTCAAGCCATTTTAATGTGTACCTCTTAAGATTAAATATAGTTGTTTTTGCAAATACCATGTGGAGTTTTCAATGCATCATGAGCTATTATGCTAGATTTGTTCTACTTTGCTTACTAACAAAATGTTGTAGGAGTGTGGTGAAAATCAACTTCTGAAATCATCGAGAGACTTTCAAGTTCATTTTTTTATGTCATAGAGATGATGGTTGTTTTTTCTATAGATATGATTGCTTAAATGAGAAATGATTACAATATGGTGACTTTTCAATTTTTTTTTCATGTTTTCATGAGGACAGCGAACACAAATTTAGAAAAAAAGTATTCAAAAAAATATAAATGAGATGGTCAAATATACTTTGAAGAGTGGATGTGAAGGTTCCAGATGTGAGTTGGGGAAGTTAGTTACAAAAGAATGTAGTGTTGTTGATTTTTATTTCAAATTTCAAATAAAATATTTTCTACAAGTATGTAAGGCATAGTCATAGGTATCAGTGGTTGCATCAACAATTCAAGATGTGTAAGGACTCTTTCCATTATATTAGTGGTTGAATTCATAGAAAACTACACATTGCAACCCCAAAATGATTTGCAAGATAATTATTACAATTGCTTTCAGATTGCTATTTTTGTCCACGTAAGATATAGATATGCCCTTAATAGTACAAAACATGACAAGAAGATAATCAGGTAGTATCATTTTTGATGTATCCAAATTTACTACAAACAATTCACCATTAACATTTAGAAAAAAACAATAAAAACAACAAATAAAAAATAAACTAAAGAAATGGGATTAATGACTTTCTTTCATTATTCTTCCTCCTTACAATTGAAAAAAATAAACCTTATATCTCCTCTAGAATTTGCTCAAATCTACCTTAATACAACCTTACTATTTTCTAATTATCAACCTTCGAAAATAATTACATGAAACTTGAGAACATCTCACGAAATTACTAATAACTCAAAAAAACCTTTCTAATCTCCTATGAGAAATATTAAAAGAATCATAAAAATCTAAAAAAAAAACTAAAATATCAAAAAGCCACTAAATCACAAAATTTGCTAATTTATTTTGAGGACATCTGAAGAAATTATTAAAATATCAAGAACTTAAAAAAATCTTGAAAAAGCCACCAAAAGCACCTGTATCATTCTCCTCTGGTTGAAAAGAACGCAACTCCTACAAGTTGCTTTTTTTGAATGCACGCCTCTTGTCTGGATCTAATCCTTCCCTTTGCACCAGATATCTATTGCATCGATTTTGTCAAGTGCAAACTATCTTCTTTTAATCCATTAATTAAATGATCAGATTTAATTAATTAATTAAGCTAATATATTCCTTTACTTTTCTTTAATTTATTAAGTCATCTCTTTTTTAAAATCTAAAATAAACAACATTTTAATGATAATTATCAATCAAGAATCGAGAGGCATCTCTGTACTCTCCTACATTTGTAAATTTGTCGCATATTTAGATATCCACCCTTCAATCTTATATTCATTCATTTCTGTTTGCTTTCCTATCTCATACACCTTCACATGCTTAAATCTCCAAGCTCCATGCATTTTAAGGTAATATCCACCCCCCATTTCCTTTCCTTTCCTTACCATCTCCTTCAATTTGTGACTTGGAGATTTTATGCAATCATGCAAGAAAATCTTCACCATTGATTTTCCAATCAAATCTCAACCATCTATTATCATGACAAGAGGCCTATTTAGGAAAACACATTCGAAAGATAATACAAATACAACATTCTCATACTAGTATATTCTGCCCAATTTAAGAACTTTTAGCAAGAGAGAAACCTACATCTATTCATTACATCTACATTTTTACAAAGCAATTGCAATAATCATAAATTTTTAGGTTATATTTTCTAATAATCACATGCATTGTTTTATTATTATATTTGTGCTTGTAATTGACATGTCCAATTTGAATTGAATCTTTTGTTCTTAATATATTTTTTCTTTTTTATGTAAATCAAATATATATAAAAATTACAAATTACATTTATATTATTATTATTATTTACATATTCATATTTTAATCTATAATGAATTTAATTTAGTTATTATTCATCTTTTAATCAATCTTATATTAATTGTAATGTGCTTATATTTACGTTCCCTTTATGAATAATGTTTGCAATGGTTTTAATATATGTATAAAATGCAAGAATAAAATGTGGAAGAGTAGTCTATAAGATAGTACATCACTCCAATATAAACTAATATCCACCATTATAGCCAATTTGTTTTATTAAACTGTTATGTTTATTTGATCTAAATTATGTAATATCCATCATTATAGCCAATTATTTTATTAAATTGTTATGTTTATTTGATCTAAATTATGATTCACAGTGATCCATCCAATATAAACTAATATCCCTAACTATTTGAATATTTATTTCTGAAGAAGATGGGAAAGAATTACTTTGTTTTAGATTCATGACCACCATTTTACCTATTCATATATCAAATGCTACATGTTTCCCTCACTCAAATAATCACTGTGATTCCTAAGAAAGTGATGGAGATGTTTGAGAGTTTCCCATGATAATCTTTGATTTTAATTCCATTACAATTGCTAAAGTATTTATTACGAACTCAAATTACTCTTTGCTAAGTGGATTCAAATTATTAATTATAGTTTTGATGTTTTCATGATTATTAAAAAATACCTTGAGCTCACCATTCATGAATTTTCCCCGGATGTCAATTCAACATTAAGCTTCACAAAAGCTCATTAGTTGATTTATCGTTTAGATATCATTTGCAATGCTAATTTCCACATAATTTTTCTTGACAATTCAACTGGTTGTACACAGTTTTTTCCATTAAAGGCTACATTTCAATTTTTATACTGATTGATGAAAAGAAACTATCATAGTCTCTTAAAAGTTGGTCAGTTGACCTTTAAAAAGCTATCATATTCACTTAAAAGTTTTCCCACTTGAGTTTTAAAATGAAAATTTATGCGATGATGGAAGAGCACGTCATGGAATGGTTCTGTAAATGATGCCTCCCCACTTCTTAGTGGTAAAGAAAGTAATCTATGTCCATGATGAACTATAACTGATTGAATGCTTGAAGTTGTTAAGTTGATGATCACCGAGCTGCAGAATGTTAATGCAAGACATTAAATCAGTTAATATATTGTATTGTCATTGATGTCAACTTGATATAATCTGATTGGGTATATACATAGTGTCAAAGACTTCAAAGAAACAAAGAGAGAAAGGTTATGTTATCAAATATGCATAAAAGTTCAGTATTCACCATGTGATAGCAAACATTGTTGGACAGTTCACACCGACGGTTAGAGAACCCCAAAAGAAGAGTCGTAGTGATACTCGAGAAAGAAACCCAAACAAGCATTACCGAAAAGCAAACCCATAGTGATACCCAAGCATAAATAAAAGTCACAATGTTTCCCGATGGATAGAAAACCCTGATGGACAGAGATGCCCGAGGACAAATGAAGTCTAGTCCAAGCTAACAAGGAGTTAAACACTGATAAGAACTGAAGTTTAGAAATAATAAAAGACTTAGATGGCAAGAGCTAAATATGGAGTTAACTAGTTGATAACATTGTTTTCATCAACAAGTTAAAATCTAGAGATAAGCTAGAGTTTTAAAGATAGTTTTATTCCAGTTGTCAAGGAGAAATCTACGAGATAAAACTAAAGCAAGATTTAAAGCAAGACTGGTGAGATTTCAAGATCATGTCAAGAACAAGAAACAAAAAGACCTAGAAATGGTGAAATCATGTCTATAAAGAGATAAGATAATTCATTATGAATTAGGTGGGTGAATAAAGAAGAGGATTCTGAATAGAATACTGGTGAAGAAGACTTCATACAGTCCTGATCAAAGAAGCTAAAGAACAGAGCTAAATATTTCTGTAGACACCAAGCAACAGAGAAGCACAACATCACCAAGTAGAAACAAGTGGAGGAAAGGAACATAAAAGAAACATTGATTAAAAGGGTATTATGAGCTTACAATAGATCTAAACATCTAGAAGATTAAGTTGCTTATATGAACAAATCATTTTCTGTTTCAGTTTAACCATTGGATCATAAAGTCTCTTAACTAAGTAGGACTTAAAAATCATTTATATATTGAGATACATCCCAAGGAGTATCAAAAAGTTTCTCATGAAGATAGCAGAGTGAAATGCCAGATATCAAGTGATTAACTATTATATTAAATCCTCTAACAAGGTCACACTTAACAATGTGTTTGTAACCTTTAACAGGGTTGGCTCTTCACCGAGCTCACTTCAGAAGAGTGAAAATTTTGGGTTACTAGTCCCAAGTGATTTTTACCTTAACAAGGTTTCCATTTTAAAAATCCATGTGTCAAATGTGTTTATGGTTCATTAATTTAATATTTTTCTTTAGACATTACTAAAATAGGATTGATCGTGTTGCCCCACTTTTGGTTTTTATACCTCAAGACAAAAATGGATGTCTAATGTGTAGTAGTAGTCTTGGAGGTTTCATGTGAGTCTGGAGTCTAAGTCTAGAAATCCCCTTAGGATAGAAGGCATTTATTGGATTTCCCTAATTTGAATTCTCCTTCCTAAGCCGGGTGAATTCTAGGTCTGAAATCATGTTTTTATCGAGTAGGTTAAGTTCCCAATCCTGTAAAGGCTGTGGTTTGAAAGATTCTTTCCTCAAACTCACATACAGATGAAATATTTGGTCTCATATCTTCATGTTGCAACATTGGTGGGAAATCAAATTTTAGCTTCTCTTTGGCAGACAATCACCAGGGGAGTGCATTTTCTGCAAATGATAGACTTAAGAGTATCAGGATAAAATAGAGATGGAAAATGAGAAAGTCGGGGACAAGAAAGTTTCAAGCATTTAGATCAAGCCTATGGGAAACAAAATAAGTGGTCAAGGAAAGGAAAATTCATGGAGTTAGCTTATAGATAGAAAAGCAGAAAATGGCTTCTCCACTGCTCCTACAGGTGGGTTTTGACTTGGAAAGTGCGTTCTTTGCCAAACCATTGAGGTGAAGGAATTTTTAAGAAGAATTCATCTCATAAGAGATCTAGCATATAAAAAAGGCTGATGGAATCAACACATATCATTTTGGCACCTGTATAGGCCAGATTTCTCCTTTGGCAGATTTCAGACAGAGAGCACTACAAAAGTATTTCTCCACCCAAAAGAGAAGCGGGAAAGTAATTTTCTGCCGCTTCAAGAAAGTTACCATTACGGTTAATAAAGTGAAAAGATATTTTCTAACGGCATGTAAAGAAAATCAATTAATTCAAATAGAGTTATTTTACCCAGTAACAAACTTGTGTATTAATGTAGAGGTCTCCTCATTTGTGTGGCGCGGGAAGTCAGCCGGTAAATGGTAAGAATTCAAAAGTATAAAATTAGTTGAAGATTTTGAATAGGGACCACCATTTGTTTGCCAAATTGTTTGAATTCAAAGTCCCTAAGATCAGTTGTTCATTGTCTCTGTATTCCAAAGAGAAATCTGTAATCATACTCACATGGCTTCTAGATTTGTGGGATTCGACGGAATGAACGGTATTATCTCTGACTGCCACAAAATATCAGATACTTCACTAAAGTTCTTTGATATGCATAACTTCTAGGATAGATTGAGAGTGGAGCAGATGCATCCTATCATAGAAGAGCTTAAGGAGAGCGACTTAGTTGAAGCCGCCAGTTTTCTTGTGGCGGTTCAAGCTCCTAAGTTGGTCTGGGAATGTATAGATCGATACAACCCAGACACCAAGAAAATTATTCTACCTGAAAACACAGTGCTCCTCTCTATTGATAGAGAGTCTATCCAGAATTCCCTCCATATTCCAAAACAAATGGAATACTTCAAATTGACTTATAGTCGGGCAGTCTCTGAATATTCAGCGAAGAGACCTATATGGAAAAGAGAGATCATGAAGTCCTGGTTTAAAGAACACAAGAGTGCCAAGGGCAAGTTGCCCAAAACATTATTCGGTGCAAATCTGAAGCCAAAAATTGTGGATATCCTGGTATTGCTTCACAGGATTAGAGGTGAGAGCGAAGCTCTTAATTTTGTTGAACAACATTTCTTCCTAGTTCAGATAATCTGCTCCCAGCATCATTTCATTGAATGAGCCCTTATGGTGAGTGAGAATCTCTCAGACGCCCTCAATAGGGCCAAGTTCTAGAATGAATTTTACATGTCTTAAGTCCTCTTTTATATTTTAGCTATGATTCAAATCTGGTGTAGGCTTCCTAGGTTAGAGGAATTCCCAAATGATGTAAAAAGCTATGAGTTTTTCCCTTCTTTGCAACTACAAAATAGTTATGTTGATTATCTCATAGTTAATGATGCCTTTACAATGAGACTATGTAGGGAGCTACAAGGTTGTTCAAAAAGGAGATTTTCTCCTGAAGCCATGTATTTTATAAGCCAATTTGGCTGCTATTTTATTTAGTTCAGAGATTTCTCATATCTTTGTCTTGCAGGTTTTGATGATCGTGCTAATCGAGGTGATGAGAAAACCACTCTAGGTGAATCTGATCTGTGCTGAGGCAAAGAAGAAAGGCTACAAATTTCCAATGACCATCAGAGCCTACATTTGTGCATCTCGGTGGGAGGCGAAGGATGTTCTTAAAACATTCTCGAAGAGGTTCTCTCTGGAAACATATGATGTTCTAAGGCTACAATATGATCCAGTTAATTATGCTAGAGATGTCTTACAGATGAGTTGGGTAATTCATCATGTACATGATATTGAGGAATATTGGGCCAATTGCAAAGATGAATTGGAGAGTAGGGAAAGATTCTACGCTCGGTTAACAATTGAATAGATCAAAAAGTTCAATGTTAACATTGCAGTAGAAGGGCTAGAAGATGATGGCAATCATCTGTATGATGACACATACTTGGAGAAGATAAAGTCCACCCCTATAAGCTCAGAGCCTATTCTAGAAAAAGCAGTAAGTGAATTGTAGGCTCTAATGGGGGGGATTTAAAAAATAATAGTTCAATGGGTTGAGTGGACTACAGGCTGAAGGAAGAGGTCACAAAGGAAGCCTCCCGCTCAGTGAACTTTGGCAAAGGCAACTTCTGGCATTGCAATCACTTCATTAGAAACAATCCCAATAGTTGCAAAAGGATCAATTCAACCATCGAGAGGAGGTGATGAACCTCATAAGAAGACTTCTCTCTTAGAAAAGGCCTATGGAGAGGGTCCTCTTCCAGACATCAGAGCCACCGAAGAAGCAGTCCTAACAAACCAAATTAAGTCTACAGGTGAGCTTTCTAAATCTATAGAGTCCAAATAGCTAGCTAGTGCTATTACTATGGATACTTCGGCCGGGACCTCAACCCAAGAAACTCCAAGGTGGGCATCCCATGTCATAGTTGAAGTAGGAGAGGATAGCCCTAGTACCTCTGCTATAAAATTAGATAAGAGGGGTGGGGAGAAATAGGAGGTTTCTCAAGTTGTAAAATTAATCTCCTCCCTACCCACTTCAGTGAATCCATTCACTTCCTTCCCTAAAGCTACTCCTCCGCTCATAAGGAAGTTGTTCATCAAAGAGTTGGTCTCTGCCAACAAAGTTACCAGTGTAGAGTCATGGATAGAAAACACTCTAGAGCACAAAAGGAAGAGAGTCGGAGAAGCGATTCCCAACAACGACACTCTATCATGGGCCTTTCATCCCAAGGCTACCACAAGCAAGCAAAAGAGTGTGAACACAATGTCTACTCTAGGTCGTGATCCTGAGATAGGGCATTTCACCATAGAAGTAGCCAAGCCCACTAAAGAGGGCAGACTCAAAGATCTGGCGGCCTCAGACTTTCAGTTGTAGTCATTTGATATGGGATTGGCTCAGCATGATACCAAGGTGGACTGGTGGAAGTCCACTAATGTAGTGATAGAGGAAGAGCATGAAGATCTCAAGAATTTCAAAATTCAGCTTAAAGTGGAAGTGGCCCAACTAACTAACTTCATCAGACAACTTCTCACTCCTATTGTGAGCACTCCCAACACCCAAGCCTCCTTTGATCCTAGTGCTACAAAGAACCAAGCCATTCTGGCTAAGTTGCAAGAGGATCAACATTATGGGCAGACTGGTAAAAGGTGGATCAAGAGGCTCAAGTTAGAAGGCCTAGCAATCATTGAATAGTTAGGTAACGCTCTTCTAAGGATAGAAACAGAGAGGAGCAACATTGGTAAGAATTTATAGACTCTCACTGCAGAAAGAGTAAGATGTCAGGAATGCATAGTCATGTTGCATGTGGCAGTGAAGATGAAGACTAAGGAAGCCCCAAAAGCTAAGATTCTATAGAGGGGTGATGAGCCTTTGATCAAATGGCTCCAAAGTCTAGAGTTCAAAATCAAGATGATCATTCAGGCCGAGGCCGGACTACAAAAAATAGATGTTAAGGTGCAAGAAGAATAAAGAAAAGATTTTAAACTTATCTTAGGACTTCATGTAGAATCGCAAACCAGTGGTCAAGGAAAAGCAATAGTTGGAGTAGTCAACATGCAGAAGTCATTGATAGATTATCTGCATAATTTAGCGGAGCAATCTTCGACACATCTAGACAAGGTGCCAGAGCTCCAACAATTTAGTGGATGCATCTTTAGGGCTATGGAGGAACTAAAAGATCATATAGAAGAAATCAAGACTCTAGCCAAAGAAAATTCTAGATGGCTTGTCCATTACACCAATGTCCATGTCAACAGACATGAAGAGCTCATCCAAGTCATCACTGCTATAATTGCCTATAGGGTCAAATTAGCTAAGGGGAAGGAAACTGAATCATAGATATATTCGCCCTTGTTCTATTTTTGTTACTTTTGTAATGGATAAACCTTTGGTTATCATTTCTGCTTGGGGAAGTTGAACTGTTTCTGTTACTCCTTTTTGTAACCGTCCAATCTGGAACTCTATATGTATTATTCCCAAAATCAATGCAAAGGTCGACTAAATTTTGGTGTGGAGAATAGCATTTTTACTGAGTCAATTGTGCATGTCTGAATGTCATTTCTTTAACTGTTCTCTTGTAATTCATTTATCTTTCTATTGAATTTGAACGTCTCTTTTGAATTAGATTTGTAATCTATATTCGAACCAAAATTCTGTATTATGATTTGATATAGCTAATTAAGGGTAAAATCAGTTGCTATCCTAAGTTTTGGGAATGTTCTTTTGATATAGATTGACTCAATATCATTACATTGTTAATCTTTAGTCTTGCATCTGCATTTTTAGTAATTCTTCATGCACCACCAGTTTTGGGAGTTAATCTGATTGATAAGATCTCAGAATTGGCTAGATTTAGAATTGTATTTACTTCGCTTGAGCTATTTTCTATCTAGACTTAGCTTGGTTTACCTCCCCTGCTCTTGGGTTAAGAGCATACCTCTGTTAGATTAGGAAAGATCAAAATTCATTTAATAATATTCATATAAGGGAGCTGTACCTTCCATTTTAGAGGGAAAATAGGTTTTCAAGTAACCATTTCCCAACTATTGTATTCAATTGTTCTTAAAATACCCACATTCAAAAGAACAATCTTTTTACCAACAGATTTTTGGCGACTCTGCTGGGGATGTGAATAGTCATTATACCAGAAGCATACAATGAGGAGAGATGGTGCTTCCCCATGAAATCATAATCCCTATGCTCCAACCCAATCTTGGATTCCAATACGATCAAGAGGATCTCATTTCCTCATTAAATACTTTTGTGTGGAGATACAAAAGAAGCACCGAACACTATAGAAGTGCCAGTCAAGTGCTAGAATAGGAAGACAGTAGAGCAGAAGCACTTAAGAGAGCCATATAGAGAAGAAATCTAAGAAGGGTAGAGCATGAAGTTAGGCCACAACATTAGGCAAAAATCTAGAGCCTAAAAGATTTCTCAGAAGTACAAGGAAAGAAGGTAGCATAGACCCAGTCTTCAAGAGGCTTGCGGATATTAATTTTTCTCTTTTAGAAGTACCTCGTTGGGGAAACAAAACTAGAAGGAGCTAGAGCAGACCTTCTTTACCTCCTAAACAAACCACCTAGCTATCCACCACTTTCCAAGTGTTGGCATTGCACGGAGTAGTTTCCCCTACCATTGTCAATCTAACACCCTACTTACCCCAAGTAGCTATGGCACTCCCTTGGGCCACTGCAGTCGGGTCCCTGCAACTAGCAGCATGTAACCCTCTCCCTACAGGCTCTAGAAAGAACTTTCCCAAAAAATTTTAGAGATGGGAAAGTATCTACAGATGAGCATATTGCCACATTCTTTGCTTCAATTAACATCCTAGCGGTTCGAGAAGAAGATGTAGCCATTAGACTATTCATTGAGACTCTTGTTGAAGGTGCCACTGATTGGTTTCATCATTTACCTGATTCTTCTATTACCAATTGGGCTACTATGAGGGCCACCTTCGAAAGAAGGTTCAAGACTATAGAAGATGAGCATGCCCTGTTGACTCAATTGACTTCTATCAAGAAAGAGCAGTAAATCAGCATGAGGGATTTTATAGCTAAATTTAACAAGTTGGTAAATCGTATCCCAGCGGCTGATAAGCCTACAACGGGAATTTTGAAAAATTTCTTCATAAGTGCTATGCCACCGGACATCAATTATGATTTGAGAATGAACCTTGCAAATTTGGATGCCACACAGGGAACTGATGTAGAACTTGAGGACCACATGATCTCATCTGGGAAATGGAAAAGAGAGAAATAGTCTAGAGCCAATAGTAGCAATACTACATCATCTGATAAGATGATCCAAAAATTGTCTAATGAATTCACTTCCTTCAAGAGGCAACTTCCCAGATTCAATAATCCCTACCAGTGAAACTTTTAGGAGCAGCCTGGAAGGCATAACAACAGGAGGAATGTAGAAGGAAAAAAGTTACAATTAACTACTCCACCACAAAGACTAGCTATAGAGGCTCCTCCTAAAAGAGGAAACATGTGTGCCTTCCACTTAACCATAGATCATGATGGGGAAAGCTGCCCTGATGTAGCTCGTGCTTGGAAAATGCATCAGACTGACGAGTGGAATGCTGGAGTGTCTAGAGATGAACTAGATTCATACTCACATGGCGACTTTGAAAACTTATATTTAGAGTATGAATCAGATTTAGAGCAAGAAGCAACATGTTATGCCACTATAGATGGGACCTCTTATATGGTCTTGACCCAGAGTCAGAAGGATAAAGGCCCTGGCTTGTCACCGCCTAAAAATAATGAGGCATCTACTTCCAATTCAAAGGAGCCCAATCAAGGCCCGAGGATTCCGCAACTAGGTAAGAAACAAAACTCTTTTGACATTATTCAATTCTGTAGAGATTCCAGAATTTAGATTTCTCCCATAGAATATCTTAAGTCTAATCCTGTTGAGCTACAAAAGCTAGTAGATTATTGTAAAGGAGGGAGCTGAGAGTTAAATCAAAATGTCATGACTACTATAGAGAATGAGTCTTTATTTTCAGACCCAGTTGAACAAAGGGAGCCATTCATTTTAGCCACCTTCCTAGGAAAAAATCCTAACCCATTCTCTGTGTCTTTATATATTAACGGTTGGAGGTTGAGCAATTGTATAATAGACTCTGGAGCCTCAGACAATGTAATGCCATCAACTGTGGCCAAAGCCTTTGGACTCACTCTCACTAAAGCCCATGGTAGGTGTTACTCCATGGATTCCAAGCAAGTACCCCTGGTTGGCCAAATTAAGGATGCTCAAGTGGCCTTAGTAGCACATCTCGAGAAGAAGATGTTGCTACCTGTAACCACCTGAATTTGGTCTGTCGCAACTATGGACCCTATTTTCCCTAAGTGTGATCATACCCTCGATTTATGTCCAAACGACCTTGTTACTGCTTGGCATAATTCTTTTAATCAATTTAATGTCCTAGGTGATTTTTATCACTAATTTATATTAACTATTATAGCCATACAATTCAAATCAATTTTGACCAATCAAATCAAATCAAAATCAAACATGGCTATAGTATTTACTTATAAAGAAATTAAATAAATCCCTAAATCAAATACCCACTTGCAATTAACCCATTCCCCTAGCCTATTTAATTTAATTAAAATGGCTATAGTCCTCTAATTATTAAAAAGCAATCTCATTGTTTAAATAATTAAT
>MU224989.1:527574-544898 GCA_018584345.1 Thuja plicata
AAAGCAATTTCATTGTTTAAATAATTAATTCCTATATTTTTAAATGAATTAAATAAGTTTATTTCATTTATTAATATTCCCCTAAACCTCAACCTAACCCATCTCAACCACTTCTACCCTGGGTTCTAACCCTTCTCAACCCATTCACCCATGCTAATCTAATCCTAATCCTAAATTCTTCTCTAACCCACCTCCTAATGTTGTCACATTCCATTAAGGAATACTTAGCAACTCCACCCACTTGAGAAAGTCCACTTTCTCAAGCTAGACTTTCTTAAAGTCCATATTCTCTTACATCCTCCCTTCCCTCTTTAAGGCCTTCATTAATTCCTTCATTAATGAAGATACCTTAAGCCCATGTCTCTCCCATGCCTTATTAATGCCTTGGGCATTAAAGGCTCTTACATGTTCATTTATGAGTCTCCAAATTCATAAATGAACCTTGTCCCCCCTCTCTCTCTCTCTCTCGCATTCTTCTATAAATAGAAGCCTGTTTTGAGAGCAAATAAGCCTTCATCTTAGATCAAAATTACATTGTTATATTGTTAGATTCACTCTAGATTCACATTTCATCTATTTTAGCATGCTAGTTCTTAGTTTTCATTTCATGTTTTAGAACTATAATACTTGTTTTTCATGTCTTTTAGCTTGTTTTAAAATAAAAATCCTTCATGCTAGGTTGTATTTGTCACTGATTTGTAGCATATTCTGTAGGATATGTTACTAATTACACTCCTCCTAGTTAGCAAGCAATAGGTCGATATTAGTGGTTTTGCATGTTTTATCTAACCTTTAAAGCTAATGCAATGATCTATTGAGTGTTTGTGTTGTTTTCAACAAGTACCCATTTACACACACACACTACATGCTAGCTATGGGTTGTTGTTAAGAAGGAATTTTTGTAGAGACATTGGAGGGGAGATAAAGCTGGATTGGTCCCAAGCCTTAATCCTAGTAGGTAATAAAAAGATTAAACTGGTCCCCGGGGAGAAAGCTAAGCTTACAGTGTTGAAATTTGATGACCCTAAAGCTCAAATCTTGTATCAAGAATTGGAGATTGGTAATTATATGTTGTTCACTGATGATCCTGAGAAAGAAATGAAAACTGTCGAAGAGGAAAAGCAATTTTCCGCCGAATAAATACCACCACAAATATGGACTCTTGAATTTGACGACAGTTGTGCATTGTTAGGATCTGGTGTAGGTGTGGTCTTGATATCACCAGACAGAGTATGTGAGCCCTTGGATAACAAATTAGAGTTTGGGAACACCATTAACACTGCCGAGTATGAAGCCCTTCTGTTAGGGATTATCATTGCAAAATAAAGAGGTGTGAAAATTCTGAGAGCTTGTGGTGATGTTGAGCTAATTGTACGTCAAGTCAAGGATCAGTACTCTATAAAGAACCACAGGTTGAAGAACTATAGAAATAGAGTATGGGATGAAATAGAAGCATTGGATGCTTTTTTTATCAAATCTGTGCCAAGAGAGTTGAATTCCAAAGTGGACTCTTTGGCTATCTCAGCTTCATTACTACTTCCCCACCTAGAATTCAAAGATAAAAAATACCAAGTGGAGGTTATATATTGACCATCTGTGCCTGATAATGTGGAAGATTGGAAAGTTTTCAAAGATGACAAGAAACTCCTTCTCTTTCTAGAGAGCGGTGGCAATTTCCATAAAGATGTTCATGGCAACCATAAAGGAAACTGCCAAGATGAGCTAAAGAAAGATAAGTCAAATGTTACTCAATTGCAAGGTAATATCATCCCACCCCATTTGGTCACTCTTGAAAATCTCTTCAATAGACATGACACTTTTGTGAAGAAGAAAAGAATTGAAAAAGGGCCTGCCACTGGTGAATATGAAGGAATGAATATTGGAACCAAAAAAGACCCCAAGATGATCAATATCGGGAAGTGTTGTACTGAAGAAGAAAGGAAATAAGCCACGAAGATTTTTCTAGAATACTTAGATGTTTTTGCCTGGATCTATGAAGATTTGAAAATTTTTATGAACGGGAAATTCAAACACCAGATTCCTTTAAAACCTGAGGCTACTTCGTTCAGGCAGAAGCAAAGGAACTACAACCCCAAAGTTGTTGATGCCATATTTAGGGAAGTTGATAAAATGATCAAAGAAAAGATCATATACCCCATCCATCACTCTACTTGGGTTGCGAACATAGTTCCTATGAGGAAGAAGAATGGAGAAATAAGGATCTATGTAGACTTCAAAAATCTAAATCAATATTCTTTGAAAGACAACTACACCCTTCCCAACATGGATCACCTCTTGTAGATCATGGATGGAGCCAAAATGATGTCTATGTTAGACGGCTTCTCAGGGTATAATTAGATAGAAGTTGAGAAAGCAGATCAACATAAAATGACTTTCACTACTCCGTGGGGGACCTTCGCATATCACAGGATGTCGTTCAGATTGATCAATGCCGGAGCTACTTTTCAGAGAGGTATGGATCTTTCTTTTAGTAATATGAAGAACAAAATCATTGGTATGTATCTGGATGATCTTACTGTGTTCTCTAAAAAGAGAGTAGATGATATAAATGATCTAAGGAGAGTATTGCAAAGGTGCCGGGAGGACGGGATCTCATTGAATCCCAAGAAATCAGTGTTTTGCGTAATTGAAGGGAAACTATTGGGTCACATTGTCTCCCAAGAAGGTATAAGGATCAATCTAGAAATGGTGAGAGCTATTTAGCAACTGATTTTATCGGTGAACAAAACTGAAGTGAAGTCATTTTTCAGTCAAGTCAACTTCCTCAGGAGATTCATCCCTGATTTCTCTGAAATTACTAAACACATTGTTGATATGATGAAGGGAAATGTGAATTTCAAATGCAATGACCCTGGTAAGCAAGCTTTCAAAAGCATCAAGAATGCCATAGCTAATGCCCCAGTGTTATATAACCCAGATTACAAGAAAGATTTTGTAATCTACAGTTATTCTTCTGAACATACACTGTCAGCCATCTTAATGTAAGAAAACAAAGAAGGAATTCAAACCCCCATCGCTTTTATGAGCACACCTCTAAAACATCATGAGCTGAGATATTCTTAGACTAAAAAGCATGCTTTTGCAGTGGTAAAGGCTCTTAAGAATTTCATATTTTATATTCTACATTCCCACTCTCTTGTGTATGTGCTTGATGTTGCAGTGAATAGTATTTTGACTCAAGAGGATGTGGGGTGTAACAACCGAGGAGCATGGGTAGCTAAAACCCAAGAATATGACATAGAGATCAAGCCCACCAAGTTGGTAAGAGGGAATGCCTTGTGCAAGGCAATGGCTGAAAATCAAGTGGACAAAGACCCAAAAGCTACACAGTTGGTTTTAGTGGTAAGTATGCAAGACCCATGGTTTGAAAACATTGTGTATTTCTTGACCTATGGTGAATGTCCTGAAGGATTAACTCCAAATAAAATGAGAGACCTAAAACTGAAGGCTTCTAAATATGTAATCTAGGAGGATAGACTATATAAGAGATCTATAGATGGAACGTTCCTCTGATGTGTCGACAAACAACAGCAAGAGAAGCTGTTAAAGGTTTTTCATGATGAAGCCTATGGAGGACACTTCTCCTCATCAGTCACTGCATTAAAGATTTTGAGACAGTGTTATTACTGGCCGGGAATGTTTAAATATGCATACCAGTGGGTGGAAAGATGAGAAAAATGCAAGATGTTTACTAGGAAGCCACAATTAGCAGCGTTACCCCTCAGACCAGTGATAATTGAAGGGCCATTCCAGCAGTGGGGACTTGATTTTATCGATCCTATAAATCCTACGTCCAGCGCAGGTCATACTTACATGATTATTGCAACCGAATACTTCACGAAATGGGTGGAAGCCAAGGCAACCAAGAGGACTACTTCAGAGGTAGTATGTGAGTTTATGAAAGAAAATATTCTGCTAAGATTTGGTGTGCCTATTAAGTTGGTTATGGATAATGAAGCATGCTTTTCTTCTCAAGAAATTACTAAATTCTATTTTGAGTATGACATCATGATCACCCATTCTTCTAATTATTTCCCTCAAGGGAACGGCCAAGTGGAGTCTAGCAACAAAAATTTGGTGAACATCATGAAAAATCTCATGGCAAAAAACCAGAGTTGGCATAAAAAGATCTATGAAGCCCTCTGGGCTGATAGAGTGACCCCCAAAAGAGCCATTGGCGTATCTCCTTTCGAACTCATCTACGGGGTAGAAGCTAGTCTCCCATTGCCATTGGAATTAGCAACTTTCAAATTGAGGACAGTAGTAGAAGATGACATATATGAAGATGGTTTAGAGAAGAGGAACCTGTACTAGAGAAAATTGGAAGAAGAAAGGGAGAAAATGGTTGATCATATCACACGTCATCAGATGCATGTGGAGAACCTATTTGATAAAAAGAGTAGGCCCCAGAAATTTATGGAGGGAGACATGGTGCTATTGTGGGAAAAGCGTAGGGCACCCAAAGGCATGCACAGGAAATTTGAAACACTGTGGAAAGGACCTTTCAAAATCCATCAGGTGTTTGATAAAAATTATTTCAAATTGACTTATCCAGATGGTGAGGCACTACCCCTGACATATAATGGTCAGGATTTGAAGCTCTATCAGATCTAAATTGAAAGCAGGTAACCCCTGTGTTGTATAATAGTTATGTTTAGTTCCTTTTTTTGTTTTCCTAGTTAGGTTTCCTTTCTGCTTTCCTTTCTGCGTCTTGCTTTAGTTTTGTTGTGAGCTGCATTTTGTTGAACTTTGCAAAACCAAAGATTTGAGTTCCTTGCTTGGACATGTGAATGTCCAAGTCCCCAGATAGAGCTAGCTATTGCCCTACTTTTGGTCTTTATACCTCAAGACAAAAATGGATGTCTAATGTGTAGTAGTTGTCTTGGAAGTTTTATTTGAGTCCCGAGTCTAAGTCTATAAATCCCCTTAGGATAGAAGGCATTTATCAGATTTCCCTAATTTGACTTCTCCTTCCTAAGTCGTGTAAACTCTAGGTCTGAAATCATGTTTTTATCGGGTAGGTTAAGTTCCCAATCTAGTAAAGGCCATGGTTTGAAATATTTTTTCCTCAAACTCACATACAGATGAAATATTTGGTCTCATATCTTCATGTTGCAGCATTGGCGGGAAATCAAATTTTAACTTCGCTTTGGCAGACAATCACTTGCGGAGTGCATTTTCTGCAAATGACAGACTTAAGAGTATCAGGAGCAAATAGAGATGGAAAATGAGAAAGTCAGGGACAAGAAAGTTTCAAGCATTTAGATCGAGCCTATGGGAAAAAAAAGAAATGGTCAAGGAAAGGAAAATTCATGGAGTTAGCATATAGGTGGAAAAGTAGAAAATGGCTTCTCCACTGCTCTTACAGGCGGGTTTCACCTTGTGAAGTGCATTATTTGCCAAACCATTGAGGTGAAGGAATTTTGAAGAAGAATCCATCTCTTGAGCGATCCAGCATATAAATTAGGTTGATGGAATCAACACATATCATTTTGGCACCCCTATAGGCCAGATTTATCCTTTGGCAGATTTTCAGACAGAGAGCACTACAAAAGTATTTCTCCGCCCAAACGAGAAACGGGAAAGTAATTTTTCGCCACTTCAAGAAAGTTACCGTTACGGTTACTAAAGTGAAAAGATGTTTTCTAATGGCATGTAAAGCAAAGTAATTAATTCAAATAAAGATGTTTTACCTAGTAACAGACTTGTGCATTAATGTAGAGGTCTCTTCATTCGTGTGGTGTGGGAAGTCAGCCAGTAAATGGTAAGAATTCAAAAGTATAAAATCAGTTGAAGATTTCAAACAGGGACCACCATTTGTTTGCCAAATTGTTTCAATTCAAAGTTCTTAAGATCAGTTGTTCATTGTCTCTGTATTCCAAAGAGAAATCCGTAATCATACTCACATGGCTTCTAGATTTGTGGGATTCGACGGAATGAATGGTATTATCTCTGACTGCCACAAAATATTAGATACTTCACTAAAGTTCTTTGATATGCATAACTTCTAGGATAGATTGAGAGTGGAGCAGATGCATCCTATCATAGAAGAGCTTAAGGAGAGCGGCTTAGTTGAAGCCGCCAGTTTTCTTGTGGCGGTTCAAGCTCCTGAGTTGGTCTGGGAATGTATAGATCGATACAACCCAGACACCAAGAAAGTTCTTCTACCTGAAAACATAGTGCTCCTCTCTATTGATAGAGAGTCTATTCAGAATTCCCTCTGTATTCTAGAACAAATGAAATACTCTAAAATGACTTACAGTTGGGCAGTCTCTGAATATTCAGTGAAGAGACCTGTATGGAAAAGAGAGATCATGAAGTCCTGGTTTAAAGAACCCAAGAGCGCCAAGGGAAAGTTGCCCAAAACATTATTCGGCACAAATCTCAAGCCATAAATCATGGATATCCTGGTATTTCTTCACAAGATTAGAGGTGAGAGCGAAGCTCTTAATTTTGTTGAACAACATTTCTTCCTGGTTCAGATAATCTGCTCCCAGCATCATTTCATTGATTGGGCCCTTATGGTGAGTGAGAATCTCTCAAACGCCCTCAATAGGGCCAAGTTCTAGAATTAATTTTACATGTCTTCAATCCTCTTGTATATTTTAACTATGATTCAAATCTGGCCTGGGCTTCCTAGGTTAGAGGAATTCCCAGATGATGTAAAAAGCTATGAGTTTTTCCCTTCTTTGCAACTACAAAATAGTTATGTTGATTATCTCATAGTTAATGATACCTTTACAATGAGACTGTGTAGGGAGCTACAAGGTTGTCTGGAAAGGAGATTTTCTCCTGAAGCCATGGCTCTTATAAGCCAATTTGGATGCTATTTTATTCATTTCGGAGATTTATCATATCTTCGTCTTACAGGTTTTGATGACTTTCTTTTGAAGCTGCCCAGATACCCTACTGAAATGATCATGCTGATCGAGGTGATGAGGCAAGCACTCCAGTTGAATCTGATCTATGCCGAGGTAAAGAAGAAAGGCTATGAATTTCCAATGACCATTGGAGCTTATAGTTATGAGTCCCGATTAGAGGCAAAGAATGTTCTTTAAACATTCTCAAAGAGGTTCTCTCTGGAAACATATGATGTTCTAAGGCTGCAAAATGATCTAGTTAATTATGCCAGAGATGTCTTACAAATGAGTCAGGAAATTCATCATGTACCTGATATTGAGGACTATTGGGGCAATTGCAAAGATGACTTGGAGAGTAGGGAAAGATTCTATTCCCTATTAACCATTAAACAGATCAAAAAGTTCAATGTTAACATTGCAGTAGAAGGGCTAGAAGATGATGACAATCATCTGTATGATGACACATACTTGGAGAAGATAAAGTCTACCCCTATCATCTTGGAGCCTATGCTAGACCAAGTAGTAAGTGACTTACAGGATCAGATGGGGGGATTTACAAAAGAATAGTTTAATGGGTTGAGTGGACTTTAGACCAAAGGAAGAGGTCAGAAAGGAAGCCTCCCTCTTAGCAAACTCTGGCAAAGGCAAGTTCTGGCATTGCAACCACTTCGTCAGCAACAATCCCAATAGTTGTGAAAGGATCAATTCAATCATCGAGAGGAGGTGATGAACCTCCTGAGAAGACTTCTCTTTTAGAAAAGACCTATGGAGAGGGTCCTCTTCCAGACATCGGAGCCACTGAAGAAGTAGTCCTGACAGACCAAATTAAATCTACAGCCGAGCTTTCTAAAGCTACAGAGTTTGAACAGCCGGCTAGTGATATTGATGTGGGTACTTCGGCTGGGACATCGACCCAAGAAACTCCAAGGAGGGCATCCCCTGTCATAGTTAAAGTAGGAGAGGATAGCCCTAGTACCTCTGCTAAAGAATCAAATAAGAGGGGTTGGGAGAAATAGGAGGTTGCTCAAGTTGTAAAATTAATCTCCTCCTCACCCACTTCAGTGAATCCATTCACTTCCCACCCTAAATCTACTCCTCTGCTCATAAGGAATCTGTTCATCGAAGAGTTGGTCTCTGCCAACAAAGTTACCAGCGTAGAGTCATGAATAGCAAACTATCTAGAACACAAAAGGAAGAGAGTGGGAGAAGCAATTCCCAGCAAAGACACTCTATCACGATCCTTTTATCCCAATGCTACCACAAGCAAGTAGAAGAGTGTGAAGACAATGTCTACTCTAGGTCATGATCTTGAGACAGGGAATTTCACCATGGAAGTAGCCAAGCCCACTAAAGAGGGCAGACTCGAAGATCTGGCGGCCTTGAACTTTCAGTTGTAGTCATTCGATATGGGATTGGCTTGACATGATACCAAGGTGGACTGGTGGAAGTCCACTAATGTAGTGATAGAGGAAGAGACTGAAGATCTCAAGACTTCCAAAATTCATCTTAAAGTGGAAGTGGCCCAACTAACTAACTTCATCAGACAGCTTCTCACTCCTATTGCGAGCACTCCCAGTACTCAAACCTCCTTTGATCCCAGTGCTATAGAGAACCAAGCCATTCTGGCTAAGTTGCAAGAGGATTGGCATTATGGGAAGATTGGTAAAAGGTGGATCAAGAGGCTCAAGTCAAAAGGCCTAGAAATCATTGAACAGTTAGGTAACACTCTTCTAAGGCTATAAATAGATAGGAGCAACATTGGTAAGAATTTACAGACTCTCACTGTGAAAAGAGTAAGATGCCAGGAATGCATAGTCATGTTGCATGTGGCAGTGAAGATGAAGACTAAGGAAGCCCTAAAAGCTAAGATTCTACAAAAGGGTGATGAGCCTTTGATTGAATGGCTCCAAAGTCTAGAGTTCAAATTTGAGATGATCATTCAGGCCAAGACTAGACTACAACAAACAGATGTTAAGGTGCAAGAAGAACAAAGTAAAGATTTTAAACTTCTCTTAGGACTTCATGTGGAATCACAAACTAGTAGTCAAGGCAAAGCAATAGTTGGAGTAGTCAACATGCAGAAGTCATTCACAGATTATCTATACAATTTAGCGGAGTAGTCTTCGACTCATCTAGACAAGGTGCTAGATCTCTAGCAATTGAGTGGATGCATCTTTAGGGCTATGGAGGAACTGAAAGATTAGACAAAAGAAATCAAGACTCTAGCCAAAGAACATTCCAAATGGCTCATCTGTTACACCAATTTCCATGTTAACAGACATGAAGAGCTCATCCAAGTCATCACTGCTGTAATCGCCTATAGGGCCAAATTAGATAAGGGGAAGGAAACAAAATCATAGATATATTCCCCCTTGTTCTATTTTTGTTAGTTTTGTAATGGATAAACCTTTGGTTATCATTTCTGGTTGGGGAAGTTGAACCATTTTGGTTACTCCTTTTTGTAACGGTCCAATCTAGAACTCTATATGTATTATTCCCAAAATCAATACAAAGGCAAAGGTCGGCTAAATTTTGGTGTGAAGAATAGAATTTTTGTTGAGTCAATTGTGCATGTCTGAATGCCATTTCTTTAACTATTGCATTGCAATTCATTTATCTTTTTGTTGAATTCGAACGTCTCTTTTGAATTAGATTTGTAATCTATATTCGAACCAGAATTATTTATTATGATTTGATACAGCTAATTAAGGGGAAAATAAGTTGCTATCCTAAGTTTTGGGAATGTTCTTATGATATAGATTGACTCAATATCATTACATTGTTAATCTTCAGTCTTGCATCTCCATTTTTACTAATTGTTCATGCACCACCAGTTTTGTGAGTTAATCTGATTGATAAGATCTCAGAATTGGCTAGATTTAGAATTATATTTACTTCTCCTGAGCTATTTTCTATCTAGACTTAGCTTGGTTTACCTCTCCTACTCTCGGGTTAAGAGCATACCTCTGTTAGATTAGGAAAGATCAAAATTCATTGAATATTATTCATATGAGGGAGTTGCACCTTCTAATTCAGAGGGTAAATAGGTTTTTAAGTAACCATTTCCCAACTATTGTATTCAGTTGTTCTTAAACATTTTTGGGTATTTTAGAGTTACATTCAAAAGAATAATCTGTTTACCAACAGATCGGTAAATAGTAAGTTATTTACTATATTTTGGCAAAGGCTAGACTGGTATTCAGTAAAGATTAAGAATAAGGATTAACAGTGAAGTCCTAGTAGTAGTTATTTGATAAGATAATTTAAGGGCATACATATTGAAGGACTGAAGATAACTAGAGGTTTATATTTGAGATATAACATTTTTTGGTTGATTGATTGGATTAATTTTTGAGGCCACTGATTCACCCCCCCTCTTTGTTATTCTAACAATTGGTATCAGAGCTTGTGTGCTTAGAAAGGAAGGTTTCAATACCTAAGATAAAGATCACAAGATGAGAAAACAGGATGTGCCTAAGTTGAACAAGGACAACTTTGCATCATGGCAAAGCAGGATAAGACTCCACCTATGAGGTATTGGAAATGATGTTACTCAATACTTGGATACTGAATATGTGTTTCCTAATGGACCTTATACACTTGATCAATTGAGAGAAAAACATGAGCACAATTCTATGATGATATAACTTGCTTCCTCACTCTCCAATGCTAAATTTGAAGATGTCAAAACATGCACCAATACAAAGAAAATATGTGAAAGATTGAAGCTAGTACATGGAGGAGATGCAAATGTACTAAGAGCTAAGGTAGAAACCCGAAGAGGAAAATTTGATGACCTAAGAATGAAAGAGAGAGAAAAAATCACTTAGTATAGCTACAAAATCAAAGAGGTAGTCAATGTTATTCGAAGAGTTGGAGGTATACTTGAAGAAGAAACAATCGTAAGTAAAATCCTAAGAACCTTATTGCCTGTTTATGCTATTAGAGTATCTTCTATACAAGAAATGAGAGTAGTAGAAAACAAAAATGTCACTCTAGATAGTTTGGTTGGTAGACTTATTTCATTTGAGATAAATAACATTGACAATAGTGTCTTACCGTCTATTGAGTCTGCATTCAAATCTTCTTTGGAAATAAGTAAGTCAATTCAGAAACACATTATGAGAAATGATAGTGAAAGTGATAGTGATGACCAAGAACTTGATGAGATTGAAGCACTAATGGATAGAAGATTGCAGAGGCAAAGGTAGATACAAAGGTAAATTACCATTGGTATGTTTACATTGTAAAGAGATTGGACACTTTGCTGTTAGATGTCCTAACAAAAGAAAAGAAGACAAAAACAATGACATATCATATGAAATGAAGTTTGACAGAGGTGATAATAGAGATTACGGAAGCAACCAAAAATATGACAGAAGAGATACCCAAGAATACAAGGACAAAGGGAAGAAAGCTTGTTACCTGTGGAGAACAAAGATGGACATACTGACACCGAATCTGATGAAGATATTGAGATGGTATTTGTTGCCATGAAGGATGATTCAGACAAAGAAGAAGGGTATGTTGAGACTGCACTCATATCTAAGGTTAGTAATAATGATGTATGAATTATAGATAGTGGCTACACTCACCAAATGAATGGAGATAAGGAAAATTTTGAAACTTTTGAATATTATAATGGTGGATCACTAAGAATAGGTAATGACTCACCTGGTCCGGTTGAAGGTAAAGGAACCATAATGTTCAATAATATGATCAGATGTGAAAATGCATACTGGGTAAAAGAACTTAACTATAATCTATTGAGTGTTTCACAACTGAATAGCACAGGTCACCGAATTGAATTTGAGAACAAAAAGGCAAAAATCTTTAAAGAATCAGGAAGGTTGATTGGAACTAGTGAACAGACAAAAGGTAACGTATTCTATCTTGATGACATTAACACCACTTGTTTAATGGCTAGAAACGAAGACATGTGGTTGTGGCATAAAATGTTATGTCATGTGAATTTTGACAACATGGTTAGGATAAGAAATAAAAGGAAAGTGAGAGGCTTACCGAGAATGTCAAAGCCCAACCATGTCATGTGTAAGAATTGTCAAAAGGTAAAATAACAAAGTCTAGTTTCAAGAGAAAAACCTATACATCTAATGCCATTCTAGAATTAGTCCATACTGATCTATGTGGACCCATGACAACTAAGAGCTACTATGGTGATAGATACTTCATTCTATTTGTAGAGGATTATTCTAGAATGATGACAATTATGTTCTTAAAAGAGAAATCAGAAGCACTCAAGATGTTTAAATGGTATAAAGCTATTGTAGAAAAAAAAAGTGGTAAGGAACTAAAATTCTTAAGATAAGATAGAGGAGGAGAATTTATTTCTGATGAATTCACTAACTTTTTTAATGAGCATGGAATTCAAAGACATGTTTCTACACCAATAACACTACAACAAAATGGGATTGCTGAAAGAAGGAACAAATCCATTGTTTATTGTGCAAGAACACTAATGATTGAGAAATGAATCAATCAAACATTTTGGAGGGAAGCTTTTAGTAGCTTTGTCTACACATTGAACAACGTTCAATTGAATAAAGACACCAAAAAGACACTTTATGAGCTATGGTATGGATACACACCCAATGTAAGTTACTTCAAAAATTTTGGAAGTCAATGTTATATTTTGAAAGATGATAGAAATGGAAAGATTGACTCCAAAAGTGAAGAAGGAATCTTTCTAGGGTATTCCACCAAAAGTAAGGCTTATAAATGTCTTAACAAGTCCTCTAACAAAATCATTGAGAGTTCAAATATCAAAATAGATGAATTTGTTGAGAAAAATGATGAGGAAAGTAGAAAAGAACTAGAAGACTACAAAAGGTTTGTCTACAATGAAGAATCTGACACTCTACCCGAGTAACAGGGTATCGCTCCTGAGAAACAGAATAATGCACCTGAGAATAAGGCTGCAAACACTAAAAATTAGGAAATTGCTCATAATGATGTTTCGAGCGATGAAGATCAGAATGAAGGTAAAGATGATGATCACAATGCCAAACAAAGAGCTGAACTGATTCGTGCTAGGTATGTCAAAAGACATCATCCACATAACCATATCATAAGAGACAAGAAGGCTGGAATGAGAACAAGAAGTAAGTCACTAAACACTAGATGTTTAATTTGTGATTTTGAGGCTAAATATGTTAATACTGCACTATACAATGAAGAATGGGTCAGTTCTATGAATGAAGAGATAGAACAGGTTGAGAAGAACATAACATGGACATTAGTACCTAGAACAGATGACAAGAATATCATTGGTACCAAATGGATATTTAGAAAAAGATGAATGAGAATGGAGAAGTCACAAGGAACAAAGCAAGATTAGTATGAAAGGGGTATGCACAAGAAGAAGGTATTGAATATGGAGAAACCTTTGCACCCATTGCTAGAATAGAAGGAGTCATAATTCTACTTGATTATGTTGCATTCAAAGGATTCAAGATATACCAAATGGATATCAAATCTGCATTCCTAAATGAAATACTAGAAGAAGAGGTATACATTGGACAAATAGAAGGGTTTGTTAATCCTAACAAGAGAAACATGGTTTGTAGACTACACAAAGCCTTGTATGGATTAAAACAAGCTCCAAGAGCCTGGTATGAAAGAATTCACTCCTATCTTATAAGTATTGGATTTGTAAGAACAAGTGAAAATAGTAATCTATATTTAAAATAAAATTTTGATGATAACATTTTGATTGCTAAAATATTTGTTGATGATATCATATTTAGGGGTAATGATATGTTATGCAAATATTTTTCTAATGAAATAAGCAAAGAGTTTGAGATGTCAATGTTTGGGGAGATCAAATTATTTCTTGGTCTATAGATTTTTCAAGAGGATGTAGACATATATATCACACAATCCAAATACATCAAGGAAGTGTTGAAGATATTCAAGATGGAAGATTCCAAGCCAGTTGGAACACCTATGGAAACTGGATGTAAGTTGACAAAGGAAGATAAGTGAAACAAGGTAAAACAAAGCCTATATAGATCTACGATTGGAAAACTCATGTATGTTGTTCATACTAGACCAGATATAGCACATGGAGTTGTAATAGTTGCTAGATTCTCTGCTATTCCCAAAGAATCACACATGACTGCAGTCAAAAGAATTCTGAGATATCTAAAGAATACCAAGGACTATGGCTTATGGTATAAAAGAGAAGGAAAAATTGAGTTTCAAGTCTATATAGATGTTGATTGGGCTGGAAACTTAGATGATAGGAAGAGCACAATAAGAGGAGCATTCTTCATCGGTGACAGACTTGTCACATGGATAAGCAAGAAGCAAGGATGCATCTCACAATCTACTGCAGAAGCAAAATATGTGGCTACTGCTGCAAATTTCTCTAACATTGCATGGATCAAACAATTACTAGAAGGTATGAATATCAAAATTCTTGAACCAGTGATTATCTATTGTGATAATACCAGTGCAATAAACATATCAAAGAATCTTGTCATGCATGATAAGACAAAGCATATTGTTATAAAGTATCATTACTTAATAGAACAAGTACAAGAGAAAGATGTAATACTAGAATATGTTCAATCCAAGGAACAATTAGCTGACATATTCACAAATCCATTGCCTAAAGATACATTTGAGTACCTGAGAAAGAGACTAAGGGTTCATCCCTTGTTTATTGGTCACTAAGCTGACTAGGAGGCTGCATCATCCTACCCACAATTAGAAGATCATTCATGTTTATGCAAGAAAGAGATGGACTGCAAAGATACATCAATACACAGAAAGGTACTTTATCTTCACCGAACACCAGAGTCATTGTACTATTGATGGAAAGGGTAATTCAAGGAGTATATTATAAAAAGGGAGGAAGGATATAGTTTGGCATTGCTTTCAAAGGGAGAGATTGTATATCCATATGAAATATCCATCATGATCATCCATAGGGAGAGAAGTATCCTAAGGGAGAAAGTATATCTATTACTATCAAAGGAAAAAGAGATATTCATCAAGGATAGAAATAGTCAAAGGGAGAGAAAACATCAAAGAAGAGATTCTACAACAAAGGGAGAGACAGAATGAGAAGTTGCTACATCTATCCAATGAAGGGAATGAAGATTGAAGAAAGTACTTTGCAAGAAAAAAATCTAAGCTAGAAGAGCTTACCGAGACCCAGATATTTGTATTGGTTATAGAACATTAAGTTTGGTAGATTGATGAACTATAATTGATATATTTCATATTGTATTAGTAGTAATGTAGTATGTTTCCATCAATGCAAAAGGGAGAGATTGATGAACTATAACTGATTGAATGTTTGAAGATGTTAAGTTGTTGATCACCAAGCTGTAGAATGTTAATACAAGACATTAAATCAGTTAATGTATTGTATTGTCATTGAAGTCAACTTGATATAATCTGATTGGTTATAAACATAGTGTCAAAGACTTCAAAGAGCCAAAGAGATAAAGGTTATGTTATCAGTAATGCATAAAAAATTAGTATTCACCATGTGACAACAAACACCGATGGATAGAGAACCCCAAAAGAAGAGTCACAATGATACCCAAGCAAGAAACCCAAGAAAGAATTACCAACAAGAAGAACCATAGTGATACCCGACTAGAAATAAAAGTCACAATGTTGCCCGACGGACAGACAACCCCAACAAACAAAGATGCCCGAGGACAACTGAAGTCTAGACCGAGAAAACAAGGAGTTAAAAACTGATAAGAACTGAAGTTTAGAAATGAAAAAAGACTTAGCTAGCAAGAGATAAATATGGAGTTAACTGGTTGATAACATTTTTTTCATCAACAAGTTAAAAGCCAAAGATAAGCTAGAGTTTTAAAGATATTTTTATTCTAGTTGTCAAGGAGAAATCTATGGGATAAAACTAAAGCAAGCTTTAAAGCAAGAATGGCAAGATTTCTGGATCATGTCAAGAATAAGAAAGAAAAAGACCTATAAATGGTGAAATCATGTCTACAAAGAGACAAGCTAATTCATTATGAATTAGCTGGGTGAATAAAGAAGATGATGCTGAAGAGAATACTGGTGAAGAAGAATTCATACAGTCCTAATCAAACAAGCTGAAGAATAGAGCTAAAGATTTCTGTGGACATGAAGCAATAGAGAAGCACAACATTACTAAGAAAAAAGAAGTAGAGAAAAGGAACCAAAAAGAAACATTGATCAGAAAGGTATTATGAGCTTACAATAGATCTGAACATCTGCAAGATTAAGTTGTTTATATGAATAGATCATTTACTGTTTCAGTTTAACCATTGGATCAGAAATTCTCTTAACCGATCAGGACTTAACAATCCTTTAAATATTGAGATACATCCCAAGGAGTATCAAAAACTTTCTCATGAAGATAGCATAGTGAAATTCCAGATATCAAGTGATTAACTATTATATTAAATCCTCTAACAAGGTCACACTTAACAGTGTATTTGTAACCTTTAACAGTGTTGGCTCTTCATTGAGCTCACTTCAAAAGAGTAAAAATTTTGGGTTACCGGCCCCAAGTGGTTTTAGCTTAACAAGGTTTCCACGTTAAAAATCCACGTGTCAAATGTGTTTATTGTTCATTACTTTAATCTTTTTCTTTACACATTACTAAAACATGATTGATTGGTAAACACTAAGTTATTTACTGTACTTCAGTAAAGGCTAGACTTCTATTCGGTAAAGATTAAGAATAAGGATTAACAGGGAGCTCCGAGCAGTAGTTATTTGATAAGATAATTTAAGGGGCATACATCTTGAAGGACTGAAGATAACTAGAGGTTTATATTTGAGATATAAATTTTTGTGGTTGATTTATTGCATTAATTTTTGAGGTGACCGATTCACCCCCCTCTCAGTTATTCTAATAGTCCATTCAAGAAAATATAATAATAATCATGATGTTTAAAAAAACAAAAAAAACATTATATATATATACTTACTATTAAAATATGGAGTTTTTATGGTTAGTCATGATGATTCCTTCATTATCATGCCCTATGTTTTGAGTGGATAGATTATGCGACTCTTATTAATTAAATATTGTGTAAATATATATAAATATCTATATTTATTGATCATTTAATAGTATTTGTGTTATTCTTAGTTTTTAGCAATTTTATAGATATGATAAAATTGAAAATTTCAATACTTCTATAAAAGGTAGTCTTGAATGTATTATAGTTTATCGAGAAATTAGGGTAACTCCCGAGATGTAAAAGTCATGTACAAGGACCTAGATGGAAGATGAATTATGTGAATGAATGGAAAATGGGAATCATGCATAAAATTTAGATCCATACTCAAGGTTTGAACACATAATATTGATTTGAAGGATACGAAAGGGCTAAAAGGATGTGTAATCAACGTGGGAATCCACAGATGCTAAAATAGGGCTAAAAATGAGCACCTAATAAGGGT
>MU224989.1:590388-607159 GCA_018584345.1 Thuja plicata
TGCCTTTTGAAGATTTAAAGCACATGGATCAACCAAGATTTAATCTCCACCATTACTTTATTTTCCTTTTTTTACCTCTTAATCTCCACCGTCCATTGCTCTTTATAAGGAAGCCTCTCCTTCTCATATTAGGAATCATAAGGGATCAAATCAAAGATATAGAATTTTTATGTATTGTTATGCTGCAGGTTTGGAGAGCAATTTTGGAGGAGAATTTGAGCACTTTGGCTTGGATATTGCAACTTCTCTCTTCTTGTATCCATGGCTATTCATGTAGATTAGATTTATATTAGATTAAATTCATTTTTTCTTCCATAGATTAAGCTTGTATATTTCTTTTCATAGATTAATCTTGCATTTGTAGTTTTTTTCATAGAATAATAATGCATTGTTATCATATAAATTAATTTCCTTTCTTGCATTTTTATAATATAGAATAGCTTTCATTTGCATGCATACTTGATGATCATGGAGACTATTATTCTTGTTTTTCCTCTTTCAATCTCTCATTTTATGGTGTACTTGCAGGGGCATAAACTAGGTCAATCAGAGGGCCTCCATTACAAACCCTTGCACTCCATGAATAGAGAGCTATGAGTCACCATTCAAGACCTCATTCTTGAGTAATCTTGAATATAATGACTCATAGAAGTGAGACACATTTTTAGCACACATTTTTGGCGCCCACCATTCCAACAATAAAAAAAATAAAAAAAAATAAAAAATCAGATTTTTTTTACTATTTTAAATTTGACAGCCATATGACCATCAAAATCTGGGTCTTCTGTGATGGCCCCCAACCTGTCAATTTTAATGCCGCAGTCTGCTGACGTTAGCAGGGTTTGAAAAGTCTTTGCCTTCACCATTGGAGCCTCTCATAACTCCTTTCCAATAATGTCCTAGCACTTTTGAAAGAAGAAGGCCTGAAAGCCATCCGATCTTGGAGATTTATCAGGATTTAGTTAAAAGAGGGCGTCTTTGACTTTTTCTAGGGTAAATATCTTGTTGAGGTTTTTTTTATCTTTGTCAGTAAAAATTCTAGGTATTGCCCTTAGCATTTTTTTTTGAGCCTCAAGGTCCAAGAATTCAAATTTGTTTAAAATCTCAGAGAAATAATTGACAAAAGTTTCTGCTATTTGAGTTGGGCACTCGGTTTCTAAACCCCTTTCATCTTGAATTTTAGTGATTCTATTTATATTGTGCCTATTTAAAGTGCTGGTATGAAAGAATTTAGTATTCCTATCTCCAATGTTTAACCAAGTTTCTCTCGATTTCTATTTCTAGAATGTTTCTTCTTTTGCTAAAATAGATTCTTGTTTTATTAATAATTCTTTTTCCTTATTATATTCTTCTTCCTACATTCCTTTTTCTATAATTGTTGTATTTAATTTCCTGATTTCTTCCTCATTATCTAACTTTTCCTTAAATATGTTTGTAAAAATTTCATTGTTCCATTTAATTATTTTTTCTTTGTCTTTTTAGTATTGCGACAAAACAAAACATTCTAGATCCTTTAAAGGCCTCTTCTTGCCACCACTGTTTGACTTTTAGCATAAAACTCTCATCTAGGAACCACATGTTTTCACATTTAAAGGGACACCTAATTGGTTTATGTTTTTTTTTAAATTTGAGTGATATGGGAAAGTGATCAGATCTAGCATATATATGGTAGTATTGTTGTTGTGATAGCCTTGTTTATTGTGCAAATATCACCTCTAATAAGGAATCTATCTAGTCTTTCAACAATATAGCTATATCCTTTCCTTCTATTGTTCCATGTATATAGTCCATTTGATGTTGGGATGTCCATGAGGGAGTTTCCTATGATCCAATTTTTAAAATCTATTGTGGCTTGTGATTCTATTTGAATACCACCGATTTTTCCATTCATGGTTGATATAGCGTTGAAGTCCCCTCCCAATATAAAAGTAAACTGAGGTTCCAAGTTCATATAATTACTTATCTCGGTCCAAAATTTTTTTTTTTTCTGTTGTTGGAGTAGGACCATAAATGTTAATAATGTTAAAATGGATATTACTTCTAAAATTCTTGAACTTACCTGCCATCCAGTTATTGCTAGCTATCGTCAATGTAAAATCTACCTTTCTGGGATTCCATATAATACTCAGTCCCCCTGAAGCTCCCAAAGATTATGTGAATATGCATTTCCAATATCCTAATTTCTTTTTGATCTTTTCCCCTTCTTCCTTATTAAGTTTTGATTCCTGTATTAGATTAATTTCTGATCCAAAGAGGGTCAAATTGCACTTTAAAGAGCGCTTCTTGTTAGGAGCATTTAAGCCCCTAACATTCCAAGATGTGATCTTCATGATGTTGTGGGAAGGAGCTTCCCCTTCCCGACTTTAAGTATATCACTAATTTTAGTTTGGTTCTCAGCCTTACCTATAGTTGTTCTTAGTTCCACAAGACTCTTTCTTCCTCTTTTCTTATTGATCTTACCATAGTTAGGTTTGTCTATACCCTTCATATTTATAGATATACCTAGATTATCTTGGTGCTTTTGGGAATTAGTGACACTCCCTATTATCTCTTCATCCTCTTTTATTTATTCCTCCTCTCTAATTTCTTTCATTATTGTCTCACTTAAATAAAGATTGTAACTTCCTTATTTTAAGGTCATCTTAGGTTTCTCAGAGTATTTACCTATTCTTTTGTTGTCAGAGCTCTGAAGAAGAGCCCAATCTTTTGGTTCTTGAATCCCCAATTCTTCCTAGACAAGAGGATCACTCCAAAGTATTTGTTCTGATTCTTCTAAAGTACTATGCATTCCTTTCTTAAGAATGGATTTTACTTCAATTGGAATATTCACATTGTTAAATCCTTTTAGAGAGTCAATGACACACGTGGTATCAATATTAGTATCTTCAAATACCTTCTTTCCATTAATAGGTGTTTGCCAAAATTTGGAATGGTTTTGCTTTATGGAAGTTGGGGAACTTAAGGGGGTATTATTTCTATCTTATCCATAGTCATCTTGTATGCACCCTAAAATGGTCGCCTAGACTATGGGTCCCCATTCTTCAATTTATCGAATGATCAGAATCAATTTATAAATTTCCTGAATCAATCTTTTGCAACATTTTCAATTCAAATCAATTTCCTTGATCGAATCGTACTTAATTTAATTATTTCAATATTTCCTAAGGTTTGATCATTTCATCAATAATCTTATTTAATTAAAATAAAACATCCCTTTTTATTAAATAAAATAATTTTTTTTAATTAAAATAAATCTTTTAATTAAATGATCTTATCTTATATAATTAAAATCTCTCTTTTAATTAAATAATATTATCTTGTTTAACTAAAAATCTCTATTTTAATTAAATAAAATAATCTTATTTAATTGAAAGAAAATCCTTCTTTAATTAAATAAAATCCCCACTTAAAGCTCTCTTTTTGATAAAAAAAAAAGGAAATAAATCAAATAAATAAATAAATAAAGCTCATTTTTCTCCACACATATTCCTAAGTGGTGGGCTTTTTCCTCTTACTTGCCTTTTTAGGGATTTATCCCACATTGAACTTGAGGATGCATTTTGTCTCCACACTTTCCTTTATAAGGAGCCCTCTCCTTCTCATTTTAAGAAATCAGAAGGGATCAAATCAAAGATATAGAATTTTTATGTATTGTTATGCTGCAAGTTTGGAGAACAATTTTGGAGGAGAATTTGAGCACTTTGGCATGGATATTGCAACTTCTCTATCTTCTTGTCTTCTTCTTCTTCTTGCATCCATGGATATTCATGTAGATTCGATTCATATTAGACTAAATTCATATTTTCTTCCATAGATTAAGCTTGCATATTTCCTTTTATAGATTAATCATGCATTGTTATTATATAGATTAATTTCCTTTTATGCATTGCAATCATATAGAATAGTTGTCATTTTCATGCATTGAATCTCTCATTTCATGGTGTACTTGCAAGGGCACAAACTAGGTCAATCTGAGGGCCTCCATTACAAACCCTTGCACTCCATGAAGAGAGAGCTATGAGTCGCCATTCAAGACCTCATTCTTGAGCAATCTTGAATATAATGACTCATAAAAGTGTGACAAATTTTTAGCACACATTTTTGGCGCCCACAGTAGTGCAGAATATCTATTTCTGTCATCACATTTGAAAATTCTTTCTATCTTCTATCTATTATTCTTTCAGTGTCTTTAAATCTCTCATTTTGAGCCAAATCTGACCCCACAATTACGTCTGGATCGTCGTTTCAGGTGAAAATGACTATAAACTTGCTCATATTTGACAAAAGTTAAATCTGTGGCAAATAATTTTGCCCAAGCGAGGTTGCACATAAATTGAGAAAGATTTCAGATCATCTTTGCATGCAGCCCGAGGCTGATTTTTGAAAAAAAAATCAAAAATCAAAAATCAAAAATCAAATTTTTTTACTATGTTAAATTTGACGGCCATATGACCATCAAAATTTGGGCCTTCTATGACGGCCCCCAGCCCATCAATTTTAATGCCGTAGTCTGCTGACGTCAGCAGGGTTTGAAAAGTCTTTGCCTTCACCATTGGAGTTTTTGAAATTACAATCTAACTTCAAACAATCATATCTTGCTCATTTTATGTCCAAATTTAGTGCAATTTTTTTTTATTTTGGTTAGAATTGTCTGAAGATTTCTAGGTGGTTCTTAGTTTCTAGATTTTATTCACAGATTTATCAAAAATTGTAGGTTTTCATCATTGTACCTATCTAATCCTCTGTTTTGCAGCTTCCAAAGCCTCGTACGGGCTCATACAACAACATTTTTTAGTGCAAATTTTTTTGAAAGTGCATGATTTTTCATCTACTTTCTGAATATGCAATCAGATTTCTAATTTTATAATTTTTCTAATGCTGACCATTCTTTGGCTTTATTGTTCTTGATGCTTATATTTGATTACAGCCTAACAGTGGTTTGTAGGATGTTGAAAAATAAGACTCAAACAAAGACTACTAATGAATCATATTGCAGGTTGCCTTGATTGATAGCACACTAAATATTGTGCTTGCATTTTGTTTTATTTTATTAAAATAGGAACCCACATGCAAGAATTCTAAAATGAACTTCTATTTGGTATTTTTAGGAATGACAATAATGTCAGGAAACTATGCTCTCACCCTTTAGGGATGATCAGAAATCCAGAAATATTATTGTCATTTTCTTATGTGTTTGAAGTGTCATTTAGATTGTAATCCTATGAATTATATGAACATATCCTCTCCCCTTGCCTTTGTGGATCTTGGGTGTAAGATAAAATCATATAATTATTTTAGCCTGACTACCTCCCAAGTGCTTTAATAGAGCCAGTGAGAGAGGACTGCCCAACTTGTAGCAGGCTAAAGCTAAGCCCTTCCAAACTGGTATATAAAAAATGCCATTGTGATTAGTCTCATAGTGGACACGTGTGAATTCGTTGTGGCAACCAAAATCTCCTCTAGTACCCTAGTGGTGCGTTAAAGTCCCTACATTGTTAAGGTGAAAACCTTACTTTGAAAGGAATGGGAGAGCCCCCTTAATTGGGAAAATGACTTGATCACAACCACCTGAATGGATTCCTTGACTACAAACTTTGTTTTAGTGACCAAAAACCCTCTATCTGTTGGCGTGGAAGGTTAGAGACCGACTAAGGTGTCCCACATTTTCATGGCTCTTAGTAGAGACAACAATCCTTTGTGAAGCAATTCTCTTGGGATTCAAAGCTTGGTGTGCCTGAGAAGTGAGTGCACATGTAAGGAGGAGCCCGTGCCTCCAAGCTTCTAAGTAGTCCGCTATGAGTAAGTGTGGCTGAACTTCGGTTCAAGTGGGAATTCAATAGATATTGTCCTGGCTTACCTAGGTTGTGATGTGACTGTTTATTTTACAACAAACAATCTTCTTGATGTGTCTTGCGTGAGTGAAAGATCAAAACATACACCCAAACATTAAGACAAACACCAAAATGATCAACAAATCTGCATTCTTAAGTGTCAAACTGTCAACTTGCTCACTTTTGCTAGCCCATCATTTTCATTCTTCCTGGGTTGATCCAAATTAGATTAGGTCACTTACCCCACTATTAGAATCTTGTTTACACTCTGGATTCTTGTGTTTTGACCTCTTGAACTAAGTAATCTTTGGTTTCACAAGTGACCTTGCTTGGAGTTGGTGAGCTAGAAACTGTCCTTATTGAGAAGATAAACCTTTAGCTCCTTTGATAACACACTTGAAGAGTCTTAGTAATCTCTTGTCCATTCACTTCCATAAAAAAATCAAATTCAATCAATTTAACTTGGGTAAATCATCCTCCTGATCCATATGTCTTAGGGTATTCACCTGTTTATTAGGCACCTCTATGGTAGTGTTCGTTTATACCTCTTGCTAAATTCTATCTTATCACCTCTCTTTTGGACAAGTGAGTGATTTTACTATCCTAGTTTGGTACCAATGTTTCTTAGGGTCATCCTATCACCTAGTACCTTTTCATTCATGCCAATTACAACAAGATATCAAGTAAATCAAGGAAAGCAACCTCAAGTTGTTTTTAACCAATTACCCTTAGTTCAAATTCGCCAAAAATGTAAGGGAAAAGTGCCCATATTTGATCAATCACCTAGGAACAATTCTGAAGTTTGGTTTGACTCCAAGAGTCACCTTAGTGAGTTGAGTGCCCCCTTAGCATCATCTCGTTTAGATATGGATATGAGTTACACATTGACTCAATGAGATAGGGAGGATATGGATAAATGCCTTGATGATATATTTGAGAAACATAGAGATTCCATTCTAGTTGGTCATTCCTCTTATGGACATCGATCAGTCTCACCCCTTATCTCAACTAGATATATGGATGCACACAAAAGTGATGAAAGCGATAAGCGACAAGCCTATCAAGAAGCATAATTGCATCATGAAAACCAAAATGATGAGCCTTATGATACATGGGTGAACACAACATATACCAATGACTTGTTCAGACATTCAGGACCAATTTCACTGCCCAAAATTCCTTCAAGATACATGAGTGAAAGACTCAAGAGAATTGAGCTTGAAAAGAAAGCCTTCCTAGATGGACAAGCTAAAAAGGAAGAGCAATTTAGACTCCTAGAGTTGGAGAGAAAAAATTTGTTGGAAATAGAAAGGAAGGCCTACCAAGAAGAGAAAGACAGACTCTTGGCCCAACAACACAATGATCAATTCAACAATATGCATGTTGGTGGTGGAAACAACTCTCCTCCATCCACCCCTCATAAGACTCCCCGAAGTAGAAGATGTTCAAGAATACCTTCGTGATCTCCTAGCCCTAGAGGAAGAAGGGCCTCAAGACATGTCATTATAGGAGACAAACACCTCCTAGGAACTCAAGACAACCATCACAATGTGCTCATCATGGTTCACAATATGGGGATAGTATTTCAAGTTTTGACCTCACCTCCCAAGACTTCATGAAAATGCAACAAGAACCACTTTTCCAGCAATATGTGGAGACATATTTAGAGAAAAACAAAGACAAGTTCCTAGAGAGTTTAATCAACAAGGGTGCTAGAGTCCCCTACAACTTTGATGTGGACAAGAAGATTAAGAACCAAGGCCCATCTCAAGAAGAGGAAATCAAAAAACTCAAGAATATGATGGAGAAGATGTTAGCACCCAAGAATTCATTCTTGCTGGTTTCAATTTGTCCTAATCCTTTTGAAAAAAATATTAACATGAAAGAGTTCCCTAGAAAGGTTGAGATCCCTCAATATGACAAATATGATGGGAGTGGAGATCCACATGATCATGTGCTCCAGTTTTATACCACAAGTTTTGAGTTCCTTCAAGATGACTCATACCTCATGAGATTGTTCCCAAGGAGTCTTAAGGGTCAAGTGATGGAATGGTTCACCAACATAACTCCCCCTGTTAAGACTTTCAAAGAGCTTGTTCACAGATTTGTTCAACACTTTGCATACAATCTTTCAAGATTAATCACCATGTTGGACTTATGAAATTTAAAGAAAAATCAAGGGGAATCCTTTGTTACTTTCTTGCAAAGGTGGAGACAACAATGCTCTCGCTACTCTAGAACCATTCCTGAAAATGAAAATATTGATATCCTTGTTAGCAACTTGGTTCCCGAAATGTGGTATGAAGCTAGGAAGATGGTTTTTGATTCCTTTGACACCATGGTTGAAACCACATGTAGGATTGAAGATGTTTTAAAATAACAAGGACTTTTGACCAAACATGGAAACAACAACAACAATGATCAAAATAAAAACCCTAACAAGGATAAAGGGAAGAACTCACATTGGAATAGGAAAAAATGAGTGGTTAATGATGGGGTTGTGGACTCCTCTCAACCCAAAGATCAAGTAGTTCTCCACTTGTCTAGTTTTGTTCAAGCCATGAAACTCAATGCATCTAATCAAAAAGAGAACAAGCCAAGATACCAAGATCGACCTAAGAAAGAGAGATGTCAATTTGCAAGACTTGGTGATTCGTATGAGGATATCTTGGAAACACTTATTTCTAACAACCTTGCACATCCTCAAGATCCTGCGAAGCATTATATACCTGATGTTAAGCCACATTGGTGGGATGAGAAAGATTTTTGCAAGTTTCACAATGGCATTGGACACAATATTGAAAACTGCTACAAAATCAAGCATCTTATTCAAGATCTCATTGACAATGGAAAGATTAAGATAGATGGATTAAACACCAATGCCAATCATAAGGCATTCAAAGAACCATTGCCCAAGTATGAGAAGGGGGAAACCTCTAAACCTAAGAATGGCAAGGCTGAGGTCAATTATACTTACATAGATGCAGAGAATACTATCAACATGCTTCAAGTTGTAGAAGAAAATGTCAACATGATGAGGGGTAGAGATCCCTATGGTTATGATCTAGGCATGGACTCTCTTCCTATCTTTGATGAAGAACCCGTTGTGGTGCTAAGGGGTCCTAACTCTAGAGGTTCGTCTCAAGCCCTTAATGCTATCACACAAAGTCAAGGTCCCGTTGTCATTAGAGGACCCAATTCAAGTCAACCAGGTAAACCAAAGCAGGTGGGATACAAGAATGTCACCTTACAAATGATAGTTGATCCTAAGTCAAGTTACAACCTTGTTGATCAGTTACAAAGTACCCGAGCTCAGATTTCCATCTTTGAGCTCTTAGAGTTGTCCCTGAGACATAAGAAAGTCCTTGAGGATGCTTTGCATATGACAAACATCCCCAACAACTTAGACGTTGATCAATTCCAGAACATGGTTAACCATATTTCTAGCCCTCATTACCTTACCTTTTTATAGGATGATGATAAATCTTTGAGTCACCTGCACAATCTTGCCCTTCATATTGAGGTCATGATCCACAGAACCTGTGTTAGGCACGTGTTGATAGATGGGGGTGTTGGGCTTAATATTTGTTCTTTGAGTCTTTTTAAGAAGTTGGGTTATTCAGAAGAAGTCATAGATACTAGAAAGAAGATCACTCTCAAAGCCTATGATGAGGTAGAAAGAAGTTCCAAAGGATTGGCCATCCTTCCTGTTAGGATTGGCCCTGTTGAAAAAGATATTTTGTTCCAAGTAGTTGACACTGGTCCTCTTGCATACAATATCTTACTTGGTAGACCATGGGTTCATGATATGCAAGTAGTGCCGCCTACTTACCATCAATGTGTTAAGTTCCCCTATAATGGAATAGAGATTTGAATACCTGGGGATAACACTTTATCCGTTAATTTGATTTCAGCAGGTCCTCATGTTCACCTCAATAGAGAAGCATAAGATTTTGATGCTACCTTAGTTGAATGCAAAGACAAGATTAAATCGATAGACCTTGGCATGGGGGGCTATCGGCTCAAATCCCTCACAACATTACCAGTTTCACCTAGGTCTTATAGCAAGCCTTCACAAGAAAATAAACCTTCCTCTTCAGCTATGAATTTATTTGGAACATTTGTAGAGTCATCAGTGCCTATCCAAGATGAGAAAGAGGAGACATTTGTTAGAGATTGGATCTATAGAGAAGAAAAATACATGCACAATGAGAACTTCTCTCCCTCTCCTAAGACTTATGGAAGAGGGTATACTTTTTTTAGACAGATGGGCTATCTTGGATATGGCCCTCTTAATCACAATCTGGATGCTAGATCCAAACCGCTTGATCATGCTATTTTTGGATGCAAGTCTAAGAAGCCGGTTGGCCTAGGATTTGAGAATTACAACAAGTGCACTAATCCTGTCTTTGAAAAGTTGGATAGTTATGATGAACCAGAGTATATACCTAATTTGACAAATCAGAAAGATTTGTGTGAATATTGGACCCCTTCCACTCATCTCTTTTGGGGAGATTCAGATATTCCAGTCACCCATGCATCAGTCACAACTTTAGAACAAGATGAATTAGATATAGATGATCCTTTCAGGGAAAATAAAAGAAAGAATCTTGTTTGTTTAATGGAAAGAGAAGGTGACACTGGACCTTCCACATCAAGATGTCCCAAACCTTCATGGTGTAAGCATCCTATTCGCAGTTTAGACACAAGTTCTCATGAGTATGAATGGGACTCTTTCTTAGAGTCTTCCACAATTGATAGAGATATTGATGTTGTTCACACTTATAGTTCTCAACCTGAGGTAGCCAATGAGTCACATGTAGGATTTGAGGATTTAAACCCACGTGTTACTTTAGTGGATGATTCTTCGCTTGTTAGGATGAACCCTGATTTGGGTAGCTTATAGGGATACTTGACAGACTCTGACTCTTCGGTCACTAGCAATAATATCATTCACATTTATAACCTTGAACCAGTCATTGACTTATCTCTTTTTCATCCTGACCTCATTGATTGGTCCCAACGCTATCAAGAACCTAAGCTCTTAACATTTCAAAATGATTATGAGATATCCTGTTACTTAAATGCCATTGAACCCGTAGTCTCTTCCACCAGTGAACTAGCTACCAGCATGACAAAGCCAAACATCAAGTACCTTAGTTACAAAATAAAAAGAATAAGAGTTTTGATGGCGAAAACCACTGTGTGGTGGTGTCAAAACCAAAAAAATGTAAAAATAAATGACGTATCCAAAGGTGAAAACCTCTCTGAGATGCCTAAGGATGAGGTACTTGATCATCTCCCTAGTTATTTTCAAGATAGATCTTCATTTCTTATTGAGCCAACACAAGTAGTTAATTTGGGCACAGATGAGGCTCTACAAATAGTACACTTAGCTAAGTCCTTGTCACCTGAAGAAAAAGAAGCTTAGACTAAGTTCTTACAGAAAAAGAAAATCAATTTTTCATGGACTTATTCATATATGCCAGGGTTGGAAATTAATCTTATCATGCATTAGTCTATAGCTCTAGGTGTCAAACCAGTTAAACAGAAATTGAGAAAGATGCATCCTCACATAGCACTATTGGTAAAAGAAGAATTGGAGAAACTCCTTGGTGCAAAATTCATAAGATCTATCACCTATGCTGAATGGATATCAAATATTGTACCAGTTTCCAAAATGAAAAATCCATTCGATTTTGCACAGATTTTAGAGATGTCAATAGAGCATTCCCAAAGGATGACTTTCCACTTCCCAATATAGACATGATAGTGGATATGACTGTGGGTTATGAGATTTATTCCTTGATGGATGGTTTTTCTGGATGCAATCAGATTAAGATAGCTCCTGAAGATCAAGAAAAGACTATATTCACTTGTGCATGGGGTACCTATTGTTGGAACGTTATGCCTTTTGGATTAAAAAATGCAGGAGCCACCTATCAGCGAGCTATGACAACCATTTTTCATGACATGATGCATAAAAACATGGAAGATTATGTGGATGACACCTTGGCCAAGTTTAAACAAAGAGACACACACTTAGATGATTTATAAGTAATTCTAGATCACATGGAACAATTTCAACTAAGGTTAAATCCTAAAAAGTGTGCATTTGGAGTCACCTCTGGAAAACTACTTGGCTTTATCATTTCAGAAAAAGTAATAGAGGTAGACCTTGAAAAATTCCAAGCAATCATAGATATGCCACCTCCTAGAAACATTAGTCAAATGAGGAGTCTTCAAGGATTTCTTCAATCTATAAGGAGATTCATTTTAGAGTTGGCAGATATGGCTCAACCCTTCAATAAAAACTTTCATAAAGGAGTCAAATGTGTTTGGAATGACGATTGTCAAAAGAGAATAGATCAATTCAAGAAGTACTTGGAAAATCCTCCTATCTTAATGCCTCTTATCCCAGGGAAACCACTTATTCTATACATTTCAATGAAAAAATCTTCCTTGGGGGAATTACTGGCTCAACTTGATAAAAATGGGAAAGAAAGAGCAATATACTATATTAGCCACACTCTTGTTTCATATGAGGTTAACTACACTAGCATTGAGAAATCTTGCCTTGCAGTTGTGTTTGCTTCTCAAAATTTGTGACATTACATGCTTGCGCACACTATAAATCTCATAGCAGAAATAGATCCACTCAAATATTTTCTAGGTAAGGCCGCCCTCACAGTTAGACTTGCTAAATGGATGATGATCCTTTCAAAGTTTCACATATAGTACATTGAGCATAAATCAATCAAAGGACAAGCCATAGTAGATCAATTGGCTGATTTCCCAATACAAGATAATGCACCTATTCAAGTTGACTTCCTAGATGAGCACCTCATGTATATGATTGAAATAACATGGAAGATTTTCTTTGATGGAACCTTTATGGAAAATGGTTCAGGAGCTAGCATGTTGTTTGTTTCTCCTCATGGGTACATGATCGCTAAGTCTTATAAATTATTGTTCCCATGTACAAACAACATTGCTGACTATGAAGCTTTAACAAATGGACTTAAGATGGCCATAGAATGGAGAATCACAGAGTTACACATCTATGGGGATTCACAGCTGATAATCAACCAAGTTAATGATGAATATCAAACAAAACATGAGAAAATGGTACCTTACAAGAAAGTGGTTAATTGCTTGGAATGATACTTCACATTTGTCACGTTTTAGCAAATCCCTAGAGAAGAAAACAAAGAAGCTGATGCTATGGCTACGCTTACTTAACTCCTTCAGTTAGAGCAACATGAATCAAGATTTGAATTCCTGGTGGAAGAGCTACATCACCCTATATATGAATCTCAAGAAAGCCATGTCATTTGCAGCCTTGTTGGTTGTGAGTCATCCCGTTATGGTGCCATTTACTCATAACTTCATGATGGAATTATTCCTAAAACCTTTAACCGATCTAAACGTAGAAACCTTACCCAAAAATCCTCTCGCCATTCCCTTATCACTGGTGATTTGTATAGGAGGGTTCTAGATGGAACACTTCTTAGATGCTTAGAAAAGGAAGAATCTGACCAAGCGTTAGTTGACATCCATGAGGGCATCTGCGGGGGACATTCCAATGGTCTTGCCATGGCCTGAAGGTTTCTTAGGGTAGGGTACTATTGGCCTACGATGCAGATTGATGCAGTATCTTTTGTAAAGTCATGCGAAAAGTGTCAAAAATATGGTAACCTGATACATGCTCTAGGCAGGGAGCTCATTCCTTCTATATCTCATTGGCCATTTCAGCGCTGGTCCTTTAACCTTGTTGGGTAGATTCATCCCAACTCATCAGGTGGACACAAGTTTATTATCACTGCTACTGATTACTTCACTAAATGGGTAGAAGCTGTCCCACTTTCTATTGCCTCGGGAAAGACAGTATCTCTATTCATTCTAAACCATATCATCTGTCGATATGGAGTGCCTTCCAAGATTATCACTATCAACGGAAGCCAGTTCAAAAATAAGGACCTTAAACCACTCTGCAAGAAATTCAAGATTAAACAACATTGGTCCTCAATTTACTTACTGTGAGGAAATGGTCTTGAGTAGAGGCATCAAACAAAACCATTCTTAAAATTTTGCATAGAACAGTTTGTAAGAATGGTAGAGATTGGCACTTATAGATAAATCTGGCTTTGTGGGCCTATAGAATGAGTATTCTTACTCCTACTGGGGCTACTCCTTTTTCCCTTGCATATGACATTGAAGAAGTGTTACCTTTGGAGGTTGAGATTCCTTCACTTCGAGTTTCCCTCAAAGGTCTAGTTATAGATGAAGACTACCACACCATGAGACTTCAAGAGTTAGAACTTCTAGGTGAGAAAAGTCAAGCATCATTTGACCATATGAGGCTTTATCAAAAGCGCATTTCCAAAGTCTTCAACAAAAAGGTTCGACCTAGAGAATTCCAAGTAGGAGATATTGTCCTACGTGAAAATCCCAAGAATCAACATCATAGAGATGAAAAGGGCAAATTTGAATCTAATTGGCTTGGACCTTACATCATTACAATAGCTTTTGGGTCAGGTGCTTATTTATTGTCTATAGAAAAGGGAGAGCAGCTCCCTGAGCCTATCAATGTCTTGCACTTGAAGAAGTTCTATCCATGATGCCCATTCTTTCTAGGGGCATCCTTTATACATAATTATTGATCCTAAAAAAATCCAAAAAAATGATATATTGTCAAAAATTCTAAAAATTAGAAAAATATCCTGAAAAAATGATCATCTTAGTGAAAACCTAGCAATAGGTGCTTTGATGTATCTTCAAAAAAATTATAATTCTAAAAATACAAAAAATCAAAAATTCAAAAAATTCAAAACAATAGAAAAAGTGCCTTGGTGAAAACCTAGAAATAGGTGCCTTGGTAGCAAAAATTCAAATTTTTATATAAAAAGTCCTAAAAAAAAGAAGAAAAAAATGAAAAAAAATGAAAGAGAAAAAATTGTAATAAAATCCAAGTGGTGAAAATCTGGAAACAGGCACTACTTAAGGCCTTTGCACCCCTATTTCTTAGCGTGTGTCCTTGACACTTATCTTTTCTCCATCATGCCTTGTCCTTGTTTCCTTGGTTTGGAATTAGTCTTTGTCTTTGTCTAGGGAGCATAATTGTGTTAGCTTTGGTCTCTTGGATGCGTTAGTCTTTACGACATCTCACAAACAATGTTTTTCAACACCACCCCAACTGTATTTTTCAATACAACCCCTGACATTGAGTGTTTTTCAACACTTATCAGTTTGGTATTACCCAGCTTTGTCATGTGGTCTTGCCTCTTTGCAAGCATTCGATCCTTATTCTCAGAATTCGGTATCAGTTAACACACTTAAATGTTTAAACACAACACTTAATGCTTGAGCTATGTCATAAGCTTTTCTTTGTGTGTTGACTGTGATTGATTTTCGTTGAGTGTCCTTGTCTAATAAGTTTCTTCATGATGCATAGCTAGAGGACTTGGGGCATGGGGCATATTTTTATTTGCTTTATGCTTAACTATTTTTGCACAACCGTTCTTCTAGTCATCCTTGCTTCTATGCCTTGATGCGAGTGTGGTTTTGCTACATTAAATTGGGTAAGCTAACAGAGAAGTCATTTTGACCTTTATGTCTTTGATGCTTATGTTAGAATATTTCCACATTCCAATCTGATGTAAATCGCATTCATATCTTCATAGTTGTGCTTGTGACTAGTGATGATTGTGTATTTTTTGATGTCCGTTAATAATGGCCGAATGATGAAAATAAGTTCCTTAACATTCTCTAATGAATGATGAACACAGAGTCCTATGTTATAGTTTCTCTATTGCAAGTACACCTTTGCATTTTCATGTAGCTTGCATTGTTAGACCTCACGTTAGTTTGCATTTTAGGCTGCATTATGAGTTTGAGAGGGTTTCCTTCATCTTTCTTGTGGACTTCTAATCAACTATGGTCATGTTTGATCTTAATTTCCTTATCTTCTTTTGTGATCTCAATCAAAATTTTCTATCTTAAACAGTTGAGTGATTTTGGGGCATTCTCTTTCTTAAGGCAAATTCTCTTTCTTCTCTCCATTTATTTGCACCTCTTCCAAAATTCTATCTTCCATTCGCTTTCACCCCACTTCTTTTCTTCTAATTCAACCTTGGGGCATAATCTTTCATGCTTGATGATCTACCTTAGTTCTTTGATCCTTATATCTTTCATCTTACATCAAGAACCTTATCTTTAGTTCAATTTGATCAAATTTATCAATTTGTTGTTTCTCCTCTATCTCATTTCAATTTTGATCACGAGGGGGCAGTACCTATCAAACTTCAATCCTTGATTCAGCTTTATCAATACTATCATTTGCTCAGCTTGGGGCAACCTTGCTTGAGATTCTTAGCTCAGACATGTCAATTACTTATTTACAATGGTGTTGACCTTGTCTTTTTCAATCAACTTATTTTTTGTCCTGATGTCAATTACTTATTTACAACGGTGTTGATGTCTGTATTGTTTTGTGATCTCAAATCAATCTCACACTTCAAATGCATTCTTTGACTACTTGTGTTCCTGTAAAGATCACACATTAGTCAAAGAGGGGCAAATGTATGCACCCTAAAATGGTCACCTAGACTATGGGCCCCCATTCTTTAATTTATCAAATGACCAAAATCAATTTATCAAATTTCTGAATCAATGCTTTGTAACATTTTCAATTCAAATCAATTTCCTTGATCAAATGGTAATTAATTTAATTATTTCAATATTTCCTAAGGTTTGATCATTTTTTCAATAATATTATTTAATTAAAAGAAAACATCTTTTTTTATTAAATGAAATAATCTTATTTAAATAAAAGAAAATATTTCTTAAATGAAATAATCTTATTTAATTAAAATATCCCTTTTTAATTAAATGATTTTATCTTATTTAATTAATATCCCTCTTTTAATTAAATAATCTTA
>MU224989.1:607209-619048 GCA_018584345.1 Thuja plicata
TAATTAATATCCCTCTTTTAATTAAATAATCTTATCTTATTTAATTAAAAGAAAATTCCTCTTTTAAATAAATAAAATCCCCACTTAAAGCTCTCTTTTTGATAAAAAAGGAAATAAATCAAATAAACAAATAAATAAAACTCCTTTTTCTCCACACATATTCCTAAGTGGTGGGCTTTTTTGCCTCTTAATCATAGCCCTTTGATCTTGCCTTTTGAAGATTCAAAGCACATGGATCAACCAAGATTTAATCTCCACCATTGCTTTATTTTCCTTTTTTTACCACTTAATCTCCACCGTCCATTGCTCTTTATAAGGAAGCCTCTCCTCATTTTAGGAATCAGAAGGGATCAAATCAGAGACATAGAATTTTTAGGTATTATTATGCTGCAGGTTTGGAGAGCAATTTTGGAGGAGAATTTGAGCAGTTTGGCTTGGATATTGCAACTTCTCTCTTTTTGTCTTCTTCTTCTTGCATCCATGGCTATTCATGTAGATTAGATTCATATTAGATTAAATTCATTTTTTCTTCCATAGATTAAGCTTGCATATTTCCTTTCATAGATTAATCTTGCATTTGTATTTCCTTTCATAGAATAATCATGCATTGTTATCATATAGATTAATTTCCTTTCTTGCATTGTTATCCTATAGAATAGCTTTCATTTGCATGCATACTTGATGATCATGGAGACTTGCATTCTTTCTTTTCCTCTTTGAATCTCTCATTTTATGGTGTACTTGAAAGGGCATAAACTAGGTCAATCTAAGGGCCTCCATTACAAACCCTTGCACTCCATAAATAGAGAGCTACAACTCTCCATTTGAGACCTCATTCTTGAGCAATCTTGAATATAATGACTCATAGAAGTGTGACACATTTTTAGCACACACCTAGCAGCTCGACCTACATTGCCTAGTAGCTAGGCCTACACTGGTGCCTAGCAGCATGGCCTACACAGGTGCCTAGTAGCTTGGCCAACACTGAAGCTCGGTTTGCTTTACTGTTGCTTGGCAATATTCAGTCGTAACGACCCGTGAAAAGTGGATCTTGTCTTTTATGGACAGTATGGTTAGTGTAATGGTTCCTAAAGAGATTCTTGTGAATGAGTGGACTGTTAGGGTTGTTTCCTATGAGAGGATGGTTATTAATAACATCCCAAGCCTTCATTTTAGATATCTAGAGAGTAGAGATTGAAGAAGAAGAGAAGCTACAGGAAAGTTAGAGATTTGTAGATTATTGTATTGTATTGTTTTGTTTTGTTTTGAGTAATGAGAAGTTTTAGGTTGTGTGTTTAGTGGATATCAAGTTTCTTTGTGGTTCCTTTTGCATGCAAGTAGATTAGTTACTTTATTTTCTATTTTGCAAGTTATTAGTTCTTCACCCGTTCTGGGTTGTAAACAGTAATGGCCCCTCGAGATTCCTAAAAATATGGTGAGAATCATGTGTTGGAATGGAACTCGAGAGGAGCCCTTGTACATAGTTTCCTTTTTGTTTTCTATAGGAGAAGCAACATAAAAGAATTTGGAAATCTTACCCTTAGTGAGCTTGGTAATAGTTCGGCAAGGGAAGAGAATGAATCTATTTGTGTAGGTTCAACAAGAAGGAGATGAAAATTATTTTGATGGGGGAATGAGTCTTGAAGATGAGGTAAATTTGAGAGTGACTTACCTCAGTTTAGGGTTGTGAACACCCTAAGAGATCTAGGAGAAAGATCTCAGAACAGAGCCAAGTTGGTTTTGTAGTAGCAACAAGACTTCTATCCACATCAGATCCACTTTTCTTGGGATGTAACTGACTTTCGGTGTTTGAAGCTCAATTTTCTCTGAAATCAGTTTGACTATCTTTTGGTGTTCCTTGGTTGAACTATCTGTCGGGTTCCTCTCTTGTCTGTTCTTTTGGTTTGCACTTTATTCTGCTCGTCAGGTTCCACGATCGGTTTTCTCCTGTTGGGTTCCACTTTCTCATGTTCACGTTGCACTTTCGGTTAACACTGCAAAACTGTGTCATCAGTTTTCTCCTTTCTTAGCAATTTTGGTTTGAACTAAAACCTGATTTTTAGTGTAGTGTAACCAACAGTTTATTACAACTATTTTCTCTTTACATACTAATGGAAAAACTTTATGTTATCAATCTCCCCCTTTGACATTAGTATCAAAATCTGATATGTGCATAATACTAACGAAGTTTATAGTATTTACACCTTGTATATTACTTAGTCATTTCATGACCCTCTATGCATATGCTAGTATAGTGTAGTATATATATATGTACACTTGTCTTTATACTATCTTTTCCTTTTCACCTTTTATGCTATAATTTCCTTTTCCCCTTTTTACTATATGTCTCTGTACATATCAATTTCCTTTTCCCCCTTTTTTGATAGTAAGGGAAACATGTGTATACCTATAGCTTATCAAAAATATGAGAGTGAGAGGAATTCATTGCCTCCATCATCTTCTCCCATTTCTCCTTGAGATTCTCAAGAGCCATATGCTCTAATGTGATCATGGTATGCATGTCGTAGATGTTGTCTTGTACAAACATCTTAGGAGTGGAAATTAGTTGCCTTGCCAAACTTAGGTGTTGATGCAGAAGTGTGAGGTTCGGTAATAGTAGAGCCTAAATCTCGGTAACCTCCTCTCTGAACTATGATTCTGCTTCCCAAAGTTCTTGTCTTAACCATTTTATCTCAATGATCTTCTCATAATGCAATTTAATTAAATTTCCATCTGTGGTTAGACTTTGTGCACTTGCATTCAGATCAAAATTGATCTTTGTAATCTTGTCATTTTTATCCTTTGTAAATTTATCTAAAGTGCATAGCTTTTGGATTAAGGAAACAAATTCAACAATTATTGGATCTAATTCATTTGATAACTCTGAAAGCTTTACCTTATTTTTTGCCACTTCTTGGCTGATCTTTTCTGTCAGTTTGTATTGAAGCTTTTGTTCTCCTCATTCCTTAATAGCCTTTTCTGCATCCATACTCTGTTGTGTGATGGCGTTGGTGAGAATGGCTAGTTGATCTAGAATGGGGGCATTGTGACCAACATCAATGTCGGGAGTTGTCTGGTTCAAGATATTCCTTTTGATCTCTAGTAATAATGAGTTTCAGTGCTGCTTCTTAAGCCTTTCTTGCAAAGCTTTCCTTTGACAAATTTCTCCATATTGTTGGAGAGATTCAAAATCTAATGTAGTTGGCTCACACTTTGGTATTTTAATGATCTCATCAAGGGTGACTTCCAACTTGTTCTTCTTTGTTTTCTTCTTTTTCTTTTGTGATCCACCTATATGCAGAACCATAGCCAGCTTCACTGCTTAATCGAATGTTCTACTTGATGGCTTATGTGGTCTTGTACCTTTGTCTTGATACTCAGTGTTTTCCTGTCGGTTTTCTGAGGATGTACATCCTTATCAACCTTTGGTGTATCTGCAACTTTGGCTTTGGTGTCCTTAGGCATGGTATCAACTATCTTATTTTTCTCATCTTTCTCTTTTTATTGCACTTCATCAACATCTTTCATTTGTGCATCTTTCTCGGCGGTATCTCCATCTTTTTGTTCTCCATCGATGATATTTTTTTCATTGGTTGTGTCCTTGTTTTCATTAGATGTATCTTTTTGTTCATCATTACCCTTGTCCTTGGGTATGCTTGCATCTGGCTTGGGGGTGTTCTCCTTCTGTGAGATAATATTGATTTCTTGAATCAATAATGACATCTGACCTGGCATGTGTACTTGTGCAACATCAACAGATGTGCCTTGATCCTTAGTTTGATCAGATGTAATATTAATATCTTCATCTTTATTTAGCTCAATTGCAGGATCATCTGTGATGTCAATAATTGTATTGTCCACAGTAGTGTCCGGCCATGTTTCATCAACAAAATCCATATTCTTGTTTCCTATAGTGTCCAATTCTTCTTTGTCCAATTCCACTCTAGTGACATCTTCATCTATGATAGTAATTTGTTTGGGTCTCTATGTATCCTTATTTTCCTTGTTCTCTTGATTTTTGGTAAGAGATCTTTATGGATCGGGACTTGTATCCTTTCCAGGAATATCAAGTATCTTTCTCCATTCAACTTCACTCTTTCTGTCTAGGTCCAGTAGATGTCCTTGAAGCACTTGGTAAGCTCTCAACTTTGGTGAGAACCTTTTTGAGTGATTCTTCATCATTTCTTTAATCTCCTCCATTTTTGATTTGGGAGGCATGACAGATACTAGGGCTCTTTCCCTAATATCTTTCTCAGAGTGCAAGGAAAATGTCTATCTTGCCAATAATCTATCTTGAAGTTCTTTTGGCATTTTATCTTCCAATTGTATTGGGAGATATTTGAATATGCACATCATTTTGATAATTGCCTCCTCAATCTTATTTTGATCCAATGGATCCAATGTTAGCCATTTATTGATCTTTCTATCATTGACTGTACCTAATTTGATAATTGAGGCACACACTTCATCAACTGTTTTAGGACTCTTATTCTTTTCCTTTTGTAAAGATTCATCTTGTTCGGTGTCCTCAATATCATCCCTTGTTGTTAGGAACTTTCTTCTTTTGGTTGTTCCCCTTGTCTGTATTTGAGGTTTCCTCTTATATGTCCTTACTTGACCTTTCTTTATTGGTGACAGTCTTGCATCCTTGGCTGTTTGACTCCTTGTCCTTTTTGCAGCTGTAGTCCTAGGATTTTTAGCCAGTGGAGGTAGTGGTGTATCTGAATCTATTGACTCTGAGTCACTTTCTTTCTCAGCTTCACCGACATTTGATTGTCCCTCGATTTCTTATGTCTTTCTAGTTTCCTCTTTTGTTACCGACAACCTTTTCTTTAAGTTCTTGACCATTTTGTCTTTCTTTCTATCAATCTTCCTCACAACCAAGCCATTTTTAATCCTTTCTTTGGCTTCTTCATAAGTTCCAAACTTAGGTTGTGTTTTATCTAATGGCTCATTTATCAATGCCTCATTTGCATTAGATGCTTGATCTATGTTTACCTCATAATCAAGTGGAGATATCCATGTTGTTCTCAGTACAAATGGCTTGATGTATGTGTAGTCAGTGTCTACCATAAAACATATATCAGTCTTGAAATTTTCAATTAACTGTTTTGGGATTCTTACTCTTTATTGCATTCTTTCTTTGAATCCAACAAAGTATTCATCCATGACTGACTCAAAGTTATATCCTAGTGATTTTATGAACTCACTAATCTGTATGGTCACTGGTCTTGTTGTGTCCCATTGCATATTTCCTACAGATGGGAAAGATTCTTGGAAATAGAAGAATATGCACATGATAAATGAACCAAACTTACATGAATTTAACTTAGCACTTCTTATTGTCTTCAAGTTCTCTTCTGACTGCTTGAGTAGAAGTTCTGACAGATCCAACTGAATTACCTTCTTGACAATCTACTAAGTTGTATCCACTTCTCCTGATGCAATGTTGTTCATCTTGCTAGCCTGAAAGAACTTGTATCCTAAGACACATTCTCCAAATTTCAGTTCATCATCGATAATGGTGGATACCTTAAGTCCTCTTCCATCACATTTAGCTCATGTGTTCTTTCCAATGTCAGCTTTAGGCGGGTGCTTCAATGCCTTTACCTTATTGGTTATTGGATAACCGGTGACAACATGTATAACATCTCTTTTTAGCAATTTAGGCTCATCCAACCATATTTTTTTGATCATGTATCTTGTTTAGTACTAACCAAATTCATTCGGTCTTGAATTCCTTCAAGAACCATAGGGCATTTGTGAGTCCTTTTACTTCGATGTTCTTGTGCTCTTCTTTGATAGTGCCATCATCATTGCATAGATTCTTGAAGGCTTGTTCAACTTCTAGGTCTCCAATTTATTCTATCTTGCAGTGAATATATGCTCGCACCTCTTCGATGAGAAAAACCCTAGCTGGTATTCTTGAGAATGCTCCAACATTGTCGGGTTGTGAGGCAAGCTCTAGGCATATCTTATAATGTGGTTCCTCACAGGTTGAGTTCTTGATAATATTGATCTTGTTATTCTTAATACTCTTGAGCTTAGCAATTCTTGATGTAGTTGCCATTGATTTTGAAATTGAGGGATTTCCCATAAATGATAAACAGAGTTCTCGGTTTATGCTGGTACTTAATTTTCACCTCTGTAGCTATAAGTGATCTATTTGGAGTGTTGTGAATCAAGTTGGAGTTGCTCTGTAATGTTGTTTCTTTGTGCTCTGGTTTTTCTCTGTTTCTTCACTCTGGTCGCTGGTGAGAAATGAAACCCTTTCTGTCATCTATTTATATACTTTTCCTGAAGTCGAGTCATTAATGCTCAACCACTCCTCGGTGTGTGAAGATGGAGTTGTAGGGTGATACACTAACTTCTCTTTTGGTGACAACATGATTCTTCAAGGTAGTCATTTAACTTGTTTCGTTCATCGACAAATTTTGGTGTATGGCGAAGACAACTTTGTCAACTCACATGATTACCGACGAATCTCAGTTTACATTAGAAACTTTAGCTTTTATGTGTTTAACCGACAATTTTTGGTAAGTGTAGAAAACTTTTCTTTATAAGTATATCGATGCATTTTGGTATGTATTGAGCGATGAAATTGAATTCACAGAATTATAACAAGTAATACCATAGTGCATCTTTAATCATGCTAGTTTGGTATTTCAACTATGTATAATAGAACTGATGCAAAATATAACTTGGTATAATGTAGTTCCATAAGGTGTCGTCATTTACATTGCTCGGTCCAGCTTCATCAGTGTTTGTAGCTTTCCTCCACATTTTGTTTCTCATCTTCCTGATGTCTTCAATGGTCTTTCCATTTGCAAAGGTGCTGGTCTCTGTCATTTGGTCTCTACAGTCTTTCATCAGATGACCAACTTTATGACTTTGTAAACATGTCATTCTGGGGTTAGTCTAGCCTCTAGACTTTCTTGTCCATTGTCTCATACAGTTTGTAGCAATGTGACTAAATCTTCCACATGCTATACATTTTGTCCATGTATTATAATCCCATACATATTGGCTACCGACTCTTTTCGGTTGATAGTCAGTTTCTTGACCTTTAGGCTTCCATGCTTTCTTTTTCTTCTTCCAGCATTCAAGAGATTTGTGCCATACATTTTGCAAGTAGGACAATATTTGTCCATGTAGGTTTCCTTCTTAGGTTGTTTCATCTTAGATTTACATTTATATGCTCTATGTCTTTTCTTGTTACATTTATAACAAATTCCTATGAATGAAGATGTGGATTTAGGAACACATTTCATTTTGCTCTTGCAGACATTTGATGTGTGACCTTGCTTTCCATAGTGATTGCATGTCAGCTTTCTTGGTCTTGGATTTGCATAGACATTCTTTGGATCAACTTGATTAGGTGATTCTCCATTCTCGGTATAGCCTAGTCCGGTGTTGTTGCTCTCATTTTTCCATCAAGAAAATCATCCATCCTTTTATTTCTTTCTTTAGCTCTCTTGATTATTTCATTATGTTGTTGCTGAATTCTTACTTCTTGTTTCATCTTTTCATTTTCTTCCCTTAGTTCACTGATAGCTTCTATTCTTTCAATGAGTTATGTATCCATTCTATTTTCCTCTTGACTCATAAGAATAATCTGATTTGTAATCTCATGGTGATGTTCTGTAGGTCTTTGTATTTTTGACTCTTTCTCTTGTAGCTTTTTAGTAATCTTCCTTATATCATCAATAGCTAGTGTTCTCTCTTGCTCAACTTGTCTAGCATTGTTCATGACATCAATAATTCTTACCATTTGTCTCTTGACCAATTTGTAGAGATTTCACTTGTCCAGCCAGATGTTGATTGATATTATTTAAGCTTGTGATGCTTTCCTTTGATGTGTTTGATGCTTTGCTTGTAGTAGATCCTGAAGACTCAAATAGATCTAGTATCTCTTCTTCATGGTAATCTATTTGATTACAGTGAGATGCCATAATCTTTCTTTCATCTAACAGCTGTCTCATCTTGATTCTAGCTTCTTTATACTGCTCATAGAAGATTTGAATTTCTAGCTTCTGATTCTCAATACTCTTGTCAAGTCTGTACTTCTCCATTGTATGATCTTTTCTCTTAAGTCTTTAAGCTTTCCAAATAAGAGTTCTAGCTCTGATACCAATTGTTGGAAATAATGGGAAGTGTGTACTGAGAGGGGAGGGGTGAATCAGTACCTCTAAAGATTTTATCTCTTTTAACCTTTATCCATTGTGTAATCAATTGTATGAACAACCATATGTTCTATACTATCTTTGTGTAAGATATATCAATTCATCAACTTAATCAAACATGTAAACATTCATAGAAACATTCATGAAATTAATTGACACATAACACAAGATATGGTAATGCAAAAAACCCTGTTAGAAGGTAAAAACTATGGTGGGGATGACACCCACAAAATCTTCACTATCTACAGATTGGAAGGGGCCGGTTAAGGCTTACAATTTGATCACTTTTGATGATCTACCCTGTTACGAGTATTATGTGGAGATTGGTTAAGTTCTACTATGTTAAGAGCTTTAGCAACACTGTTTAGTGTGCACTTGGTTAAGAGATTTACAATAGGATTGTTAAATCCACATTTCTTGAAAGGATTTCTTCTATTTGCTACACTTGTTAGAATGTAGACAAAAATACTCATTGAAATAAGTGTGTGCAATCTAACAATTTCTTATTACAGATCCATTCAAGATTACATGTATAAATGTATCACCTATTGTGATTGATTAATACCTATGTTTCTCGGTAGCCTCTGTTCTTGGTTCTTGATAACCAAATTCATCTTTTGTTGTTCTGCTTCTTGAAACTCTCAGTCTGATCCATAGATGTGCTCGTAGGCTACATTCATTCTCTCATCCATGTTAATGAATGATTACAACATCTATTTGTAGCATAGATTGACCTAATTTAGTTTCACGTATAACAAAAATAACTCTATGATCAAAGGCTTACAACTTGACCTTGATCTCTTAGTCTGCATGTTATTAATCAGTTAGACTGATTAAAACAATTACAATAATGTTGCTTGTCCCTTAAGTAACAACTTTAAAACAAATCAAAACTCTATAAATAGAACTTGAGTATTTTATCTGACGTGGAAGTCAGATCCAATTTTCTCGGGATGTAACTAACTTTCGGTGTCTGATGCTCAGTTTTGTCTAAAATCAGTTTGACTGTCTTTCAGTATTCCTTGGTTGAATTATTTGTCGGGTTTCTCACTTGTTTGTTCTTTCGGTTTGCACTGTATTCTGCTCGTCGGGTTCCATTGTCGGTTTGCTCCGGTCGGGTTCCACTTTATCATGTTCAGGTTGCACTTTCGGTTAACAAGTTACAAAACTGTGTCATTAGTTTTCTCCTTGCTTAGCAATTTTGGTTTGAACTGAAACCTGGCTTTCAGTGTAGTGTAACTGACGGTTTATTACAACTATTTTCTCTTTGCATACTAACGAAAAAAATTTATGTCATCATATATACATATATGTGTAAATATACAAATGTATATATATATATGTGTGTATTTATACACATGTGTATATATACACATATGTGTATATATACATATGTATATACACACATATGTGTATATATACATATGTATATACACACATATATATACATATACACACATGTATATATACATGTGTGTATATGTATATATACACACATGTATATACATGTGTGTATAGACATGTGTGTGTATACATGTGTGTATATATGCACACACACATGTGTATATATACACAAGTGTGTATGTATATATACACATCTGTGTATATGTGTAAATATATATGTGTATATATATACACACACACACACAAATGTGTCTATATGTGTGTATGTGTATAGACACACATGTGTGTATGTGTGTGTCTATACACACATGTGTGTGTATATAAACACACACACGCACGCACATATGAGTGTGTATATATACACACATACACACCGTATTAAAAAAAATTAAGAAATAAACAATTAAAATTATTTATGCATCTCCTAGGATATGTATCTTCCAGAATTGACCATATCCAGCATTTCGTATTCCAGCACCCAAACGGGCCCTTCCTCACTTGCAACACCCATAAATTTGAATAATAGAAATGTAAAATCAATCTGCATCTTAAAAATAAGTGACAATCTAGATAAACATATACAATTCTACATGCTAGTATTAAACATAAAACAACTTAATCACCACAAATAAAAAAACATAAATGACAACTACATAAAATATTCCATAATAAATAAAGTAAGCTCTAATTCATAGAGGTTAAACCAGGTCTGATAATTAGGTGAGATGAAAAGACTGATTACATAGGTAAACAGTTATATTTGGCACTAGTATTTGATTTTGCGAAGAGGTTCAAACTGTATTTCATTCGTTACTTTTCAATTGAAAGAGAACGGGAAAGGAACGACTGCATGTACGAGCACGCTTGTTGGTGCATATTTGCCTTTGTCATATTCCAACGTTGCATTATGCAGTCTACATCCTTCACATCAATTTGACTTCGACCTCTCAATCTAATCGTGCTTGCTTATTATATTATTATGCATCACATTGTCTATCTATATTTAAGAAAAGTGATAAACACAAGAAATTGCCCTGCCTGCTTCTTTGTTTGTTTGTTTGTTTTTGTTTATTGTTTTCGATTTTTTTTTAATATTGGAGTATGTGAACAGATATAAGACGTGCTGAATTATGAAAAATGTATTAAAAATAGACATTAGATTTTTATAGTCTATAACAATTATAATGTGTGTTTCTAAATTCTACTGTGTCAATTTTATTTGCATCAACGTTTGGATCATACTATAATCCAAAACACTCATATAGATAAAATTGACACAGTAGAATTTAGAAACACACATTATAATGTATGGAAAAATTTAAATACTTGTGGTTGACAATAACATTGGATTTCAGTGTAGTGAATAATAGAAGTCTCAGTCAAAATCAAGGTGTGCCTGAAGTTGTTTTTTTTTTTCCGAAGTTGGCGGAAATAATTGATGTGGGAACCAGATTTTTAGATACATGAGATGATATTTAGAAAGAATATTTATAGTTGGGATAGTCAAAATTATCAGGCAGCTGATTTGGTGTCTTTTCCCATGATGATAGAGAAGAAGAAGGGCCTGCAATTGCATACAGTTGGATTGAAGTTGACAGGGTTCCACGCCTATCGTTCTTTTCAATTATAGACTTTACTCTGAAAATAAATCTTTACCTTATTATAAGAAAGACAACCTAAATCGATCAATCATTTGCTCATTCTGGTGGCAGTTCTCCACTATTTTAAGTAATTTGTTTTCCTTGTTTCACACTCACGTTTTTTTCTCTTCCAAATACAATGTCTCTCTTTTTTTAAAATGTTTGTAAGATCTGTTAGCCATTAATTTTTTTTGGTCTTCAAATTGATGTTTTGATTTTATTATCAGTTATGTATTGGATTTTATTACGACTATTGATCTTTTTTTAGATAGGATAGTTTTTTTGTGGTTCTGTTTTTTATTTGAAATTTAAGTTATTTTTCTGGTTAGTTTATTGATTATCTATCAATTTATATTTCAGATATTATGAAAAAATATCAATGATTTTTCACTTAAGACGAGGTCTAGGTTATTAGTTTTTTATCAAAAGAATTAAAAATCATATCATATTGTAATGGTGATCATTTTTTTTATCTTGTATTTTTCTCTTTTATTTTGAAAGCAGTTTGGTTTGTTTATCCCTAATAGAGTGACTAGTGTAAAACAATGTAAACATCTCTCATTTTCATCCCTTTATGATTCTACAATGCTCTCTCTCTCTCTCTCTCTCTCT
>MU224989.1:639615-667902 GCA_018584345.1 Thuja plicata
TCTCTCTCTCTCTCTCTCTCTCTCTCTCTCTCTCTCTCTCTCTCTCTCTCTCTCTCTCTCTCTCTCTCTCTCTCTCTCTCTCTCTCTCTCTCTCTCTCTCACACACACACACACACACACACACACAGGTTTTTAATACACTTAGAATAAATAATATTAAAGATTTTTATAGTTTCATTTCTTTAATATATTTCTCTACCATTTTTTAGTTTTCATAATATAGTAAGGGGTTATTGTAGAATCAATTATCATATGGATGTATATATTTTAATTATATGCTCACCCTTATATTGCGTAAAAGAGCACATGAGTATGTTGGAATATCGATCTTGGGAAACACTTTGTTTGACATATAGTTTTCATTAAGGAAGCATATATAGTCTATTTATCATTAACCCAAAATCTTAGGGAAAATCCCCTTGCTATTGTTCTTTAGCTACCTAGCTTGGAGATAAGCTTGTAGTGATTTTCTCAAGTTGTACATCCCTGACACTTGAAATATTACAAATCCTAACAAATTTGTGGCACATAGATTAGAGAACCAACACATAAGATATTAGAGTTAAAAATCTAATTCAAATAACCATTAAGATATTTCATTTTTACTAAAAGTTATGCATCATGGCAATATGTTACTATTAAAGAATAGAAAAACAATGTTTTAATGAAAAATATTATAAAATGATAAATAATACCATTTTATAGATATTTTCATTTAAAAGATCAATTCTATAAATAAAATGACATAAATAACTTATTTACTTGATCATTTTAAGATTATTAGAAGCCTATATAGTGGAATTGACAAGCTATGCTAAATATTAATTTTTAAGGCCCAAAAGGAATAAAAAGTGGGACACATCATTGTTCTTCAATTGTTTCATCAAAAAAGCTATAAAATTTTATGTGTGAAGATGAAATGACTAATCACATATTTTTGTTGGTCATATCGAAGGAAATAATAAGAAATAGAAGATGTATGGATAAACTTCAATTTGATTCTCAATATTTAGGGATAAAGCTTTAAAAATGGGATAGATTATGATGTGTGTGGAGGTTTGATGTTGTAATTTATTGTGGAGGTTTGATGTTGTAATTTATTGGTAAGTAAAAAATAAATGTGTTGTGGATATTCTTCATACATAATTATACTAGAGTACTATGAAATCTTTACTTTGAATGTATATAGAAGTGGTAGTAGAGTGTTTTATATTGTAGGCAAGAGATCCCTGTAGTACGTGTGAATAATATTGTTTGTTTGGAATCTCATATGAAATATAGTATGATATGGATACCTACAAGAGGATCATTATATTATGTTTCCCAACCTCTAGTACGTTATATATCACAACATATGTTGGGGTATTTTTATCATTTTTATGCAAGATCATAATATCATTATTTTATCTAAGGATTACATGGATTTTTTTTGCATTAGATAAATGATTAAATCTAAAAAAGGATATTTTAAGTTATCATAAGTGAGCTAATAAAATCAAATTCCATAATTATCGAAGTGTATTAAATCTTAACTTAAGAGGAGGTGACATTATTAGATGAATGAATGTAAACATTGGTCAATGACATGAATATAATCATTCTTAGTTATAATCATATGATAACATTAAGGAGAGATTTGGCCATCAAAAATAGGTTTATTTTAAGGAGGAAATTAATTGATATGAAAGGTAGGAAAAGAAAATATATTTGATCCATTTTAAGAGAAAATGAAGAGGGTACACAAGAAGTTGAAGAGATGTCATGAGAGGGCTCAACAATGTACCTATTATCCACAAGCATAGCATTAGGAGAACATAAAATGAGAAATAAAAATATATGTTTGATCTATAAATAAGTGATAAAACAAATGTGATAAAGCAAATATACTACTCAATAAGATATCATCATCTATGCAATTATAATTATTAGGAAAGTAATATTATGAGTGAGTAGATGATTTGATCAAGATATTCTTCATAATATCACTAGTTTATTTGACTAAAATACTTTATTTCACATGTGTAAGGAAGTGGTAGTAGATTTTTTTGTATTATAGACTAGAGAGCCAAATGAGACATGTGAATAGTATTCTGTGCATTTGGGGTGTCATATGCAATATAATGTCAAGTGGTCTCTTCCAGGAGGAGATTTATGTCATGTTTCTGTACCTCAAGGATCTCATTTATTACTAAATATATTGGGTCATTTTTTACGTAATTTTGTTAAATGACAATTTTAGCTAAGGTTTTCCTAGAAATTTTGTCTTATATGAAAACATTAAATCTTAAAATATATCAAATAACATAAATATCCTTAATTTGAAAAATTAAATCACATTCCATGACTACTTATTTGTATTATAGTGACTTTATTTGGAGGTCCTATAAGATGCGATTACAAGATGATAAAAATGATCAAAGAGATATGAACATAATTACCCCTAGCCCTAATTATATGATAACTTTATGGAGAAACCAAGCCATGGAAAATAGGTATATTTAACTGGAAAGAGATTGATTGATATGAAAGATTGCAAAATTGACAATGTATAATCCATATTAATAGTAAATTAAGAAGGTAGACAAGGATCTAAAGAGATGTAGTGAGAAGGCTCACCTATGTACCTATCATCCTTAAGCATATTGCTTGAACAAGAAAAATGAAAATATGAAACCATGTGTGTGATCTCTAAATAAGTAATAAAACAAATATCATGAATGAAACTCTTGAGAATATCTACCACTTAGCTAATGTGCAAAAATACTATTCAATAAGATAGCATCATGTATGCACTTTTAATTACTAGGAAAAAAATTATAACGAGTGTATAGATTATTTTCTCAAGAACATTAAATCAAAAGGATACAAGGCCTTAATGTTTAACATATTGACAAATCAATTTTAGATAAATAGATATAGTATCTTCTATCAATGATACTCAAGCTAATTTTTGTATTTAATTTATTTAATATTTAATTAGTTATGAGAAATTGATTTTCCTATCTACTAAATGTTAGCGCATTGTTTAGATTTTCACCTTGGAATCTATAAACTAATCATATTCTTGCTTGGTATAGTGAGCTATCATAGGAATAATAATATTGACATTAGTGGAATTGAATAAACACATATAATTGAACATGTAACCATGGAATAGAATTAGGAGAAATGCGATAGCTAGAATTTTCTTTCCTTTGTGTGTTTAGTCAAAATCTAAACAATGGTGTTTATAAACACCATTTTCAAACTTGCTGAGGATTATGTTTTCTTCAATGATATGCTTTGGTGGTATGGTAGAATAGCTTTGGAACAGTAGTGAAAGACAAAATACAACTATGTAGTATATGAATAACATCATTACAATGCTTGTTTATATCACTATGATGCTCTCATGACCATTATAACTATATCTTAGATGCTCTAAATTGAATAAGGTCCAGTCCTTAAATACACCACCCTACCATATGATTTGAAGCACTTCACACTTTAGTCATCTCCTAAAAACTATTAAGGGAGATAAATAAGGTCCCAAACTAAGAAATTCAAATTTTAAATTTTGTAATTAAAACTTATGCGAATAGAAATGACTTAATTCAATTCCTCACTCACACTACCCATAAATTTGAATAATAGAAATGCAAAAGCAAATGTACATAACATTGATAAAAATATACGATCTCACATGCTAGTAGTACAATGCAAATGACCCAATTACCATAAATAAAAGATATAAAAGAAAACTACATAAAATATTTCATATTAAAAGTATACGATCTCAGATGCTAGTGGTACATAACAAATGACCTAATCACCATAAAAGAAAACTACATAGAATATTTCATATTAAATATTGTAAGCTTTAATTCATAGAGGTTATCCAGGTCAGATAATGAGTTGAGATGAAAAGACTGATTGCATAGGCAAACAATTTATACGACACTAGAGTTTGATTTTGCAACGTTGTTCAACCACTATTAAATTTCTTTTGTTACTTCTCTCATGCAAGATAAATGAAAAAGGAAGATTGCATGTAGGAGCACGCTTGTTGGTGCATATTTGCCTATCATTTCACATCATCTCTTTGTAATATTCCAATGTTTGCATCGTTCACATTGAACAAGAACATAGAATAGATGCCAAATTAGTATCTATTAAATGCCCGCCCTTCAATTCAGGCGACAACAAGATAATGATAAACATGACTTCGACATCTCAATCCAATCGGGCTTCCTGTTTTATATATATTTTAAATTATAATGCATCTCATTGTCTAACTATGTATAAGAAATCTGATTAGCATGAAGAAATTGTCGGCATTTATGTTTTTAGAGTATTGACTAAATTTGAGAAAAAGACAACACATAGAAGTTGAAGACTTGCTGGTATTAAACAATCTGATCGATTAAAACTGAGAAAAAGAGCATGTTCAAATTCACAAATATACCAAAAACATTTTGACTACTATCAACAAAATTCCATTAAAAAATTTCTAATCGTGTGATTGACAATAACATTTGTTTTCTCTGTATCGAAGAATAGAAGTATCAATCAAAATCAAGGCGTGCGTGGAGTTGAAAATTTTCCTCAAAATTGATGGAAATAAATGATGTGGGAACCAGAATTTGAGAGATATGAGATGAGATTAAGAAAGAATATTTGCAGATGGGCCAGTCAAGAAAATGGGGCGGCTAATTTGGTGTCTTTTTGCATGATGATAGAACAGAACAGAAAAGAACAGAACAGAAGAGAAGAGAAGGGAAGGGCCTGAAATTGTTTACAGATGGCAGAGAAGTTGACAGGGTTTCACGCCTATCATTCTTTTCAACCGTCCACAGATAGTATGACGTTAATCAACGAATTTAGCTTCTAAATAATGTTTTTTTAATCTTAATAAAAGAAAAGACAACATGAAACGATAAGTAATTGTAGCTATAGCTTAGAGGATTTGTTCTTTGTTTCACACTCGCTTTTGTTGCTCTTCATAGTATAATGTCTTATGTTTTAATATTTTTAGTTGGTTCATTAATTTATTATGTATCTAAATTGGTGCTTTTGGATTTTACTATGACTGGATGTATTTATTTATGTAGGAGAGTTTTATGGTTTTGTTGTTAACTTAAAATTTAAAATATAAGTCAATTATTTTGGCTGATTTATTGATTATTTATTAATTTGTATGTCAAATATTTTGAATTGATCATCACTGGTTTTGAGAGAAAAGTTCTAGATCATTGGTACTTTTTATCAAAAGAATTAAGGATCAAATCATAATAATGAAACTTGCACGTCATACTAATCTTCTTTGTTCTGGAAACACTTTAATTTGTTTCTCTCTAATAAATTAATTAGATTATAAAACAATGCATTTCAAAAATAAGATCTCTTATTTCCTTCCCTTTATGACCATATGATGCTCTTGATGTTCTAAATCTATGATAAAATTAAATATGCTATAGATTGATTTATGTATGATGCACAGTGTTGATTTAATGCAATTCTATTTAATGTGTAATGTGATACTCCTATGAGATAGTTTGTTGTCATTAGTTTTGTCAAACTCATAATAGTCAATGGAGACAATCGGTAAAGAAGGAGAATACACTAAGGCCGACAGTCGGTATAGAAGAGTTAGTCACCGAGTAGAGTTAGTTACCGAGACACAGAGGAGAGTTAGTCACCGAGCATAGTTAGTTACCGAGATACATAGAAGAGTTATTCACCGAGCAGAGTTAGTCACCAAGACACAGAGCAGAGTTAGTCACCAAGCAGAGTTAGTTACCGAGAAGACGATTATGTCACCGAGCAAGAACAAAGCACATTGCCGAACACATTAGGGCTGACATAAAAGTTCAAATTTAAATACAATGAACCAAGACACCCAGCGGGAAAAATTTCATGGTATTCAAGATAGAAGTTAGGTTCAACATTAGGATTGCACCAATATGATTGCACATGATCACGAGACAATTCAACCAATGATATTCAATGTTACTCCAAATGAGCATTGAAGTTGTCATTAGTATTCAAGCACTCAAAATGGACAGTCAGTAACAGAGTCACAAATAGGCCAGTCAGAATAATCACCGAAGTACAGAGTTAACCGAGAGCACTGATCACGCCCAGAGTTAACCGAGTGCAGTGATTACCGAGCAGTAGTCTACACTGAGATACACAGTATAACCAAACAATAGTATAACCAAGATACACAGACATATAGAGCACTGAGAGACAACATTAACCGAGTGGACCAAAGGCCACATAAAAGTTTGTTATGGAACAACATTCTAGGTAACAAATTTTTGCCGACCTAGATAATGGTTTACAATGATCAAGGAGAACATTAATTATGGATTCACAACATTAGTTGTTTATCTCTCCTATGTTTAGATGATCAAGGTAAATTATGTACATCATTGATCTTAGGTTAGGGATGTTATTGTAAATCCCTAATTAGGTCATAGAGTTTGATATATAATGTATAGATATCATTTTTTAATGTATGTTGATCAAGAAATGATCAAGTAGATGCCATACTATGGACATCAGAGATCAGATAAAGGTTTTAAGGACATAGACTACATTGCAGTAATCAGTTATCAGAAGAGAGGCAAGGCTACCGAGTAGAACATAGTAGAAGGTATTATCATTCACATTGAGGTGGTATGCTTTATATGTACTTAATGGATCTGTATCAATAATATTGAGATTGTATTTGTTCAGATCACAATTCTGTTATTTTCTAACAATTGTAATAGAGCCCAAAATCTCTTTACACAGTAGACTTAACCATCTTTTTGTAATTCTCTTAACTGAGTGCACACATACTTTGTGTTGCTAAATCCTCTCACGAGGTAGATCTAATCAATCTCATTGTTACTCCTAACAGGGTAAGATCATCAAAAGTGATCAATCTTTGTAAGCTGTAACAGTAGTGAAGTTTTGTGGGCTCATCCCCACCACAGTTTTTACCTTCTAACAGGGGTTTTCTGCGATACCAAAATACTAGTGTCATGAGTACTTAATTTCATGTATGTGTATTGTTTACTTTACATGCATTTACATTTCAGTAGTGATACTATATGTTTTTGGTGTATGCAACCTAATCAGTCAATTATTACAGAACATTTGGTTACAAAGATTAGATTAAAAGTTTTTAAGGGTACTGATTCACCCCTCTCCTCTCAGTACACACCTCTCCATTATCCCAAAAATTGGTATCAAAGCTAGTTGTCTTGTTTAGAAGGTTTAATCACTGAAGAGAAAATATCTTATGATGGAAAGGTATACACTTGATAAAACTATTGAAAATAAGAAGTTACAGTTGTAGATCTATGTCGAAAAATACAAAGAAGCCAAAGGGAAAGTTAGGGAGTTGTTGATTAAGAGAAAGGACATGGAACTTTGCTATCATGAGACTGATTATTAGGAAGAAGAGATTCAGGACCCATTTGACAAATCTGAATTTGAATTTGGTAGCATATCTGATGCATATGAAGGAATCATCTCAAAGCTATCTAAAGACAATGAACAAATTACTAAACAAGTAAAAGCACTACAGATCAGTCAAGATACACAAATGGTTAGAATAGTTGAAGTCTTGAACGAAGCAAAGAAATATGAACATGAAAGAGACATGGCTTTTAAGGATAGGAGACAATTAAGTGAAAAATTACAAGAAAAAGAGTGTGAGATATTGAGTCTTGCACAACATTACTTTCAAGTTACTAATCAAGTGGTAGCTATGAGTCATGAGGCTAACCGAGTGAATACTGAGCTTGCTAAAAAAATAGAAGATATTGGTGAATTGAAAGAAGTGAATGAGAAATTGAGAAATGAATTGATGATCCTACAACACAATGAAGTGATTAAGAGATCTAAAGACAGTACTAAGAGAATGGATGAATTTATGAACTATCCAAGAAGATTGAACAACAATATCGGATTAGGGTGTACCGAGCAAGGAGAATTAAGAAATCAAGCTGAATAAATGAATGTATACTCAAGTCCTAAGCCTAATAATCCCTCTTTCCATCACTAAGGAAAACTAGGCCACACATCAAATGTTTGCAGGAGCAAAGAAAAAGATATTCCTAGAAACCCTCCTAAATTTAATGGTATTTTCTATAGCTATAATAGGCATGGACATCAAGCACATGAGTGTAGATCCAAGTTGAAAAAACCACAGAAGAAACCATACATGGATAAATAGTGTCATAATTTCAACATGCATGGTCATACATCACAAGCACATGCAAGAAAAATAAAAAGGAAATCTAGAAGCCTAAAGGACAAGAAAACGTAAATCAACTGAGAAGACAAGGTAATGATTATGCATGTGATTATAACACTTGGAGTAGTTGTAAAACATATGGTAAATATGGGAATATAGAAGCAAATTTTATGAGACAATGGTGAACTAAGTCTAGAAATTGGTCAAACTCTGGAATGGCATGTTTTCACTGTCATAAAGTCGGTCACTTAAGCAACAATTGTGTAGACCGAATAAATACTTATGGAAACTACAATACAATTGAAGAAATCGTAAGGATCAAAAATCAGATGTGGAGGAAAGCATAAAATGATAATGCAGGACCAAGTATAACAGTCGGTGACACCTCATCCAATGGATTGGGTGGCTCCACCGTCTCCACTTGAGAAATACAAGCAGGTAAGGAACTATGTTTTTTAAAGCTATATTTTACATCAGTTCCTATATTCATTGCACAAATGTCAAATTAGCATGAATTAAGATGTACAATGGTATTATATTTTTGATTACTTTGATCTAGTTGAGTCGGTTAATATGTACCAAATAAGAAATGCCAGTCGGTGAAAATGTGAGAGACAACCGAGTATATGGTATACTCACTGAGCTAAAGTATTGATAGTGTTAACCAAGTATAATGTTTGTTCACTAAGTGGTTGGTGACGAGCATTTATTGCATCGCCCTAAGTCATTTTCTATAAATTTGATTGATGTGAACTCATTTGTTCACACCGTGATCACAGAGTAGAGTAGAGAAAAGAGAGAAAAGTTGCAGCAGAGCATTTTTTAGCATTCTACACAGATTTCAAGTTCATTCTGAGCAGCATAAAGGTTAGTCATTTCACATTCTGGAATTACCAAGTCATTCAGAGACCTTTCGTGAAAAGCCTAAATCACAAATCATGACATCCTCATCTCGAACCATGAAGGCAAAGATGGAGAAGGAGAAAAAGGTTTTTTTTTGTTAAGAACTCCACTTGGAAAGAGCTGAACTACAAGGTCCATCCATAGGTTGCAGCCCAACCTGACGACAAAGGCGCATTTTTATCAATTCCACGTTGGGTTCTGTTGGTCCAAGACATGCATGCTTACATTCACTGCACAAAATAGGTGAAATAGGGGATTTTGAGCTGATTTCTACATACTAGTCATTATGCATAGATGGGAAATTAAAGGAAGATCATAAACATCTGGAGGTTAAAGGGTTAACCAATACCCTAAGTTTCCTTAATGCATTCAAGACCGAGTAGATACACATCATTTTGAGCTGAGTACACGATGGAATGCTTTGGCTGGATGAACAAAAAAAAAATGTTATTTACATCGTGACCGAGTATCCCATATATGATAAACCAAAATCCCTAAGGCACCCTCCAAGAATCGAGATAGAAAAGTTAACAGGAGCCGAATGGGACAGTAGAGGTCTGAAGATTAACTGCATTGGTGATCCTAAACTTAGGTTCAGTGTGTATGTCATTGGCTACAAGATATTCCAGTCCATTAGACGAAACAGTGTTGTATGCAGAGCTATTGCCATAGCTTACAAGATTATTATGAAAGGATTACAACTTGATCTCACTGAGCTGTTGTAGAGGCAATTTGAAGAAAACATGAAAACCATCTGATCAGCAAGATCAAACACATGTAATTTTGGTTCATTACTACTATGCAAATTCTTCTTACTTAAAAAAATTCTTTCCCTCCATCGGTAAAGTAAAGTGGAAGACAAACCGACCAATTACACTACAAATCAGTGACTTCATCACAAGTCTAGGGAATAATTTTGAACCTGTTATGAATTAATATTTTTCTAAGTTCCAAGAAAGGATGGAAAAGAGATCCAAAATATATATGCAATTAGTAGAAAAATACAAAGATGAAATATGTTTTGTAGTAGACACCGATACTACTCTCATCAAGGTAGCACAACCGAGGACAACATGGCTACCTCCGTTTGATTATGAATTAGATATTGACATTGCTTCTGAAGCTATAGAGAAGTTATTGAATGAATGAGTTGACAAATCTGCCATGAGATTTGGCACATACGACGAAGCAAAGACTAGAATATCAATTGGAGTACAAGTTGATAAAATAACCAAGAAGAAGACCAAGATTGTTAAAACTTTAAAGAGAACATTTCCTATCACAGATGATGAATTGGATAAGTAAATTGATGGTACCAAGGAGTAGACTTCAATTGGTAAGGATGAATAAATTGAACAAGATGCTGAAGCCATCGAGTCAGATTAAGCAAATGTGGAGGCACCAAAGGCCATAAAGGGAAAAAGCATAAATTATGAGCCCTCTCCCAATACAAGATCACAGTCAGTGACATCTGATTCACCACCCTTAAAGAAGGGAATTGCAAAGATAACCAGACCAACACCGAAGTTCACATATCAGACAAGGAAACCAAAGATCACAGCCCGAAGACAAAGAAAGAAGTATGCGAGGAACAAAGATGACAAAGACGATTCTGATGATAATCTTGAATAATTTAAGGTTGTATAGAAAAATGCACCAAAGACTATTGATGAAGTTCTAGAAGCAATCGGAACAATCAAAGGGTTAGCACATCCTAAGATACATGCCTATGCAGATTTGACTACCGAGAGTAAGAACAAATTTGAAGAAGCTCTCATAGGTATGATGATCAACTTCAAGCAAGTTCCTATTGAATTTTCTACTTAATTCCCCAGGAATTATATAATAAGATATCAGCTAGATGGTCATATGCACTAAACACCAAGAAATAGATGAGAGAGTTAGCTCTCACTCTACTAAAGGATGAATGCATAGTGGTAGAGATTGATGAGATAATGCAAAAACATGCCAAGAAATTTCCCAAGAAATCACAAACATTGAATATTCTTAAATAGAACATCAAGGAAGTGGATGTCGAGAGCACCAAAATTGGGAAAGATCTACTATATCCACCTGAGGAAATAGAGGAAACCAAGGAAAAAAAGGACATTGCATCTACTATCGATACCGAGAGAGATCAAATGAGAACATAACCAATAGATGTTGATAATGTATTGGATGGAATTCCTCAACTATTGACTAATATGAGTCACCCATAGATCACAATAAATAATATAACAGTTTAGGTGATCCTGATGATAAGGCTAAAGAATATGAGATAGTTAGAGCAACCAAGACCATGGATGAACAAGACACATCAAAGGTCACCCGAGAAAATGTACCAAGCCAGTTACTTATTTTATTAAAAGCTGTTGAAATAGAGATTGAAGCACAACATAAGAGACCTTAGCAGGAAATAGACACAGATGAAGATAAGGGTGATAAGAAAGGTACACAAACTGAGCATAGTGGTGGAACAAAAAAAGGTGATGCAACAAAAGATACCACTGAAGCAATAGAAAAAAGGTGAAGGTAATACAAACAATATAGATAATATGCTATACACTTCTACTACTGACACCAGGTTAGCTACCAAGGCACCTCACCAAGTCATCAAACCGAATACCAAGCCATCCAAGCCTAAAACCAAGCAAAAGGATCAATTAGAATTAACACTATCTCCTTCATCAAGTGTTCAAGGGAAGAAGAAGAAGAAGAAGAAATGAAGAAAGGACATAGTTACTTTGGAGGAAATCATAGAAATTCAAGCATGGGATCCAAGGACCCTTGATCCAGATTCATTAAAGAAATATGGTGAATTATGCACCCCAAAGGAAGCACAAGATAAGTTAAGGAAAGAACACAAAAATGCACAGGTGTTAGAAGCTACCAAGGAGATTCTACATCAAGTTGTTCCTAACTTAGATATCAATGAATCCACCCCCATCATTGATCAACTTTCACTTCTCACAGAGGCAATTAACAAACCTGATATTGATGTCAAGCAAAAATTAGAAGAACAAGTAGAGAAGAAGATGCAATAAAAAGTTACAGAGAATATCAGCCAGATAGTGTCAGTAAATAAGGTAACTCTATCTAAATTTGTAAGTGGTTTAGAAACTATCATATCTGAAGCCATTACAATTCTACAACATTTATGCACTTTAGATCACTTCACTTCTAAGCTTAGTGAAAAGATGAAGATATTATATCAATATCTAATAGATAGTGCAAATAGTCTATCAACCAAGAAACATGCATTGCAGATGCATTACAACAAGGTTCTCCAAAACTAGTGGTTGAGACTTGACTTGAAGAAAGACAAGGAGAAAATCAGAGAATAAGTAACCGAGCTACAAGCCACGTTACTACCACATTTGGTTATGATGCACAAACATGTGACATTGGCAAAGAATTTGATTTCTACCCTAGAATTGTCAGTCACCAAAAGCATATATGATATGCATGCACAGATAAACCTAGAAATATTCACCCTTGAGCATTTAAAAGAGGAGTAGGAGAAGCTACTTGAAAATCTCAAGCAAGCCCATCCTAACATTTTTGACAAACTGGAAGTATATTCCTTTCGTCATTATTTTCAAAAATGGGGGAAATATATGTATATAATTATAATAAAGGGGATACTATAATTAGGAGTTCATATACATATATCAAGCATGTACAAAGGGGGAGTCACTATGTATAGTAATAAGTTTTTGATACTAATGCCAAAGGGGGAGAATGTTACTCCAAATGAGCATTGAAGTTGTCACTAGTATTCAAGAACTCAAAATGGATAGTCGGTAAATAGAGTCACAAACAGGTGAGTCAAATTAATCACTCAAGTACAGATGTTAACCAAGAGAACTGATCACACCCAAAGTTAACCGAGTGTAGTGGTTACCAAGCAGACATACTTTACCGAGCAGTAGTGTACACCGAGATACACAGTATAACTGAACAACAGTATAACTTGAGATACACATATACACCGAGCACCGAGAGACAACATTAACCGAGTGGACTAGAGGCCACATAAAAGTTTGTCATGGCACATCATTCTAGGTAACAAATTTTTTCTGACCTAGATAACAATTTACAATAATCGAGGAGAACATTAATTACAAATTCACAACATTAGTTGTTTATCTCTCCTATGTTTAGATGATCAAGGTAAGATATCTACACCATTGATATTAGGTTAGGGATGTTATTGTAAATCCCTAATTAGGTCATAGAGTTTGATATATAATGTATAGATGTCATTTTGTAATGTATGTTGATCAATAAATGATCAAGTAGCCACCATACTACGGACATCAGAGATTAGACAAAGGTTTTATGGCTAGAGACTACATTGTAGTAATCAGTTATCAGAACAAAGGCAAGACTACCGAGCAGAACAGAAAATAAGGTATTATCATTCACATTGAGGTGATATGCTTTATATGTACTTAATGGATATGTATCAACATTATTGAGATTGTATTTGTTCAAATCACAATTCTATTAATTTCTAACAATTGTAATAGACCCCAAATTCTCTTAACAAAGTAGACTTAACCATCTTTTTGTAAATCTCTTAACCGAGTGCAAACATACTTTGTGTTTCTAAATCCTCTCACAAGGTAGATCTAATCGATCTCATTGTTTCTCCTAACAGGGTAAGATCATTAGAAGTGATCAATCTTTGTAAGCTTTAATATGATACTTTTTTTACTGTAGTAGTGAATTTTTGTGGGTTTCATCCCCACCGCAGTTTTTACCTTCTAAAAAGGGTTTTTTGCGATGCAAAAATACTAGTGTCATGAGTACTTAATTTCATGTATGTGTATTATTTACTTTACATGCATTTACATATTAGTAGTGATACTATATGTTTTGTGTATGCAATCTACTCAGTCAGTTATTACAGAACATTTGGTCACAAAGATTAGATTAAATTTTTTTAAGGGAACTGATTCACTCCTCCCCTCTCAGTACACACCTCTCAATTATCCCAACAATTAAATAATAATAAATGCATTGGGAATGAAACCAACCTTTCACTGCCTCACCTCCACCGCAGAAGGAGAAGGATCAAATTAGGTTAACCACCTTAAGATCATATAAAATGAACAAAACATGAAGATGACAGAGGATGTTGAATAATATATAGAGACAGAGAAGAGGGAAAATACTACAAAGGAGAGACAAGAAGTTATAGCGATAGAGCTAAAGAAAAACTGTAGAAGATATAGGGTGCTGAAAAGTTAAGTTATCGATTGCAGAAAGAGGTAATGCACTTGCAGAGAATAAAGAGTCTGAAAAACATTATGGTTGATGCATACTAGCAGACATTTTTGTAATAAGTTTTTATAATAGTTAGGATATTAGAAATCCCATCCAGTGGGTAGGCCCTAACAAGTCTTATTTTATAAATCCTCTAATTAGGTATATCTTTTAGATGAGAGATTGTAAAATCCTTTAACCAGGTAGAATGAACAAGTCTTTTGTACTCTTGACCGAGTATAATACTCCTAACTTGATAAGCTACCATAAGTAGCTAACGTTGAAGCTCTAACCAAGAAACCTTTATTCTATAGAAGTGAAGGATTGTGGGTGCCATCCCCACCACAATTTTTTCCTCTAACCAAGGATAAATTTGCCTGACCAAAAATCATGGTGTTATGTGTCATGGCTTTCTAATTTATTTTATATGCTTTTCAATGTTTGTATGAATGATATTCAGTTTGGTGAAAAGGAATGTATAGTAGTTAATATTTTTAAAGTATTGATTCACCCTCCCCCCTCTCAAAACTTACGTTTCGAAAAGATTAATCCAACAATTGGTATCATAGATAGTCTCTTGAGATAAAGGTTTAAACACCTGCGAGTAAAGATCATGACCATGGAAACTTACAAGAAATCTAAGAAAATTGGTAGACTTGAGTTTGAGTTAGACAGTGACACAAGGAGGTGATGGTGGTGGGGCCAAAGACTCTACCAACTACCAAGCTAGCTTGCAGACACCACAATGTGGAAGCAACAACAACAGTGAGAGAAGAAACAACATAGATCCTTTTCATTAATTGAAAAAACTCATTACATGCCAGGCTGTAAGGCCTTCCCAATTTTAGACATATACAATCAATGAATTACATAATAGTATTCATACATGTGAGGTCACAAACCTTCCATCCAAAATATTCAATGCTTAATCTTCTATATTTTAAATGGATATCAAAGTCCTATTGAAGAACTGCCCCTAAAAATAAGAACAAGAATCAAATATATACAAGAGTCCAACAGAGTGGTCGGCGCTCAAATCCATAAGAGAGACCCATATTTAGGTCCACAAAAATCCCAATGAGAGACCCTACTTTAATTCAACAGCAAAAATTAAATGTAGAAGTCAGCTAGATCAGGATAAACATCTTGGGAAGATGATCAATGAAAATAGCAACCTGTCGGTAAGGACAAACCTGAACATCAGAAAACCCATCGGTAAGAGCATACCCAAGAAGAAGTAACTCATCTGAAAGAACATACCCGAGCATCAGAAAAACCGCTGGTAAAGAGACACTGAGACCTGTCAATAAAGCAAGAATCCGAGCAATAGAAGACAAACTACAAAACAAAGTACTAAACATCTTTTTGGTTTAGCAGGATTGCCAATGACCCAAGATGCTCCTGCATCAGATACCTAGGGAACTAAGAAATTATTACCTGAATCATGTATTAGGTCCAACCTGAAATGAATCCAACTTAGATTGAGAAACCCAGATGAGTCCTCAATCGGTCTGTTCTTCTACTTCACCAGATACTCCATGTATTCCTTTCCTCTTGTACTTATGCCAATTCTCTATTTCAAAATCTATTCAACTTCCTCTATCTGCTTCTTAGGATAATCACTTGGTACTGTCACTTCTTCGTCAGGTTCATGATATTCATACAAGTCTAAAATATTGCATATAGGTGATATATCCATGTCATCAGGCAACTCAACTTCATAAGAATTTCCACTGTCAAATCTTCTCAATATTCTGCAAGGACCAAATTTCTTCATTTTCGGTTTACTATAGGTTCCAATAGGAAATCTGCATTTCTTCAAGTGAACCATAAATGCATCACCAACTTCAAAAGTCTTGTGTCTTCTTGATTTATCTGCACTATCCTTTTATTTCTGATTACTTTTCTCTAGCTTCTGTTTCACATCTTCATGCAATGTCTTCATGAACTCAACAAATTCCTCTGCTTCAACACTTCTTTTCTCTTCTCCAACAATATCTCTTAAGTATGATATACCTCTCGGTTGTGTGCCATGAAAAATCTTAAAAGGTGTATTTCCAGTACTTCTATTTACTGAACTTTTGTATGCAAACTCAGCTTGTGCCAACATCAAATCCTAATTTCTCGGTGTGTCTCCAACTAGGCATCTCAATAAGTTACGGTTTACAACCTCTATTTTTCCATCCGTCTGTGGATAAAATGTAGAACTAAACTTCAACGTAGTATTCAACTTCTTCCAAAGTGTTCTCCAAAAATAACTAACAAACTTACTGTCTCGGTCAGAGATGATTTTTCTTGATAATCCATGCAATCTGACAATCTCCTTAAAGAAATGATCTGCTATATGCATTGCATCTGATTTTTTCCTACATGGTATGAAATGTGTCATCTTAGAAAATCTATCCACAACAACAAATATGGAATCATTACCTCTTTCTGTCCTCGGTAAGCCAAGAACAAAATCCATGCTGATATCATTCAAGGGTTTCTCAGGAACAGTAATTGGTGTATACAAACTAGTATTCTGACTCACTTCTTTTGCAACTGAGTAAACTCCACAACTTCTCACAAATTTTTGAACATCCTTATACAACTGAGGCCAAAAATACCTTTCCTTCAACAAACTCAATGTTTTATCAATGCCAAAATGTCCAGCCAATCCACTACTATGTTTCTCCTTTGTCAAATTAGTTCTCATTGAACCTCTCGGTATACATAACTTAATACCTTTGAACAACACATCTTCCTGAATGAAATAATCTTCATACTTGACTGATTTGAATTAGGTGCACTGTACACTCTCCACTTCTCAGAAAAATTAAGATCACTTTCATTCAAATGCTTCATATCATCAAAACCAAGAACTTCAATTGTCATTTCAGTCAACAAAGATATTCTTCTACTCAATGCATCAAAAAATCTATTTGAAAATCCACTCTTATGTTTATAACAAATGTGAAACTCTACAAATACTCTACCCATTTCATATGTCTCTGATTCAACTTATGATCAGTATACAACACAAATTCATTTGGCATCCAGTAATGTCTCCATTTCTATGTAGCTTGAAAAATAGCATAGAACTCTTGATCATAGACATAATATTTCCTCTTAGCATCATTCATATTTTCACTAAAGAAAGCAATAGGTTTACCTTCATGAGTCAATACAGCTCCAATTTCACTTCCACTTGCATCACATTCAACTTGGAATACCTTATTGAAACCAGGTAAGGCTAACACAGGTAATTCAACAACCTTAAACTTCAAAGCCTCAAAAATGTTATCAGCTCCATGTGTCCATTTGAATTTAATTTTGTCTCCTCTCATTATCTTAGTCATAGCATTACAAATCGAACTAAAATTTATAATAAATTTCCTGTAAAAAATTGCTAATCCATGAAATGATCTTACCTCACTGACATTCTCAGGTCTAGTCCAATTTAGTATAGCTTTAGCCTTCTCAGGATCCATCTTCAAACCATCAACTGAAATCACAAAACCCAAATACACAAGTTCTTCTTTCATGAAGGAACACTTCTTCAGATTAATCAACAAATTTTCCTCTTTCAATCTCTACAACACTTTCCTTATATGCATCAAATGCTCTTCTCTGGTCTTACTAAATATTAGAATATTATCCAAGTATACAATCACACATTTATTCAAGAATTTATTTAAAACTTCATTCATTAACCTCATAAATGTACTCGGTGCATTAGTTAAAACAAAAGGCATAACCAACCACTCATACAAACTTTCCTTTGTCTTTAAAGCAGTCTTCCATTCATCACCTTCTTTGATTCTGATCTAATGATACCCAATTTTCAAATCAATTTTGGTAAAATATCTTTCTCCACTCAAACAATCCATTATGTCATCCATTATCGGTATAGAAAACCTATACTTTACTATGATCTTGTTTATTGCTCTGGAATCAGTACACATTCACCATTCTCCATTCTTTTTAGGTGCCAACATAGAAGGTACTGCACATGGTCTCAATTTTTTTTGGATCAAACCTTTGTTCAATAATTCATGAACTTGTCGGTTAAGCTCTTCATTCTTGGTCGGTGTTAACCGATGTGGTGCTTTGTTCGGTAAACTAGCTCCAGGAATTAGATCCATACAATGAATGATATCTCTCATTAGTGGAAAACCATTAGGTACATTATATGAAATTATCTCCTTGTATTCAGTGAGTAAATTTTCAACTTCTGTAGGAATGTTATCTTCTGTATTATTACTTGGTTTTTTAGGAATCAAAGCATAACAAATATCATTTCTTTTCAAATCCTTAACAAACTGTCTACCTTCCACCAGACAAACTTTCGCAAATGTACATATATCACCAACAGATTCTTCAACCAAAGGTAACAAAACTTGCTTCTTACCATCAACCCAAATAGAATATCTAGTCAACCTTTCATCATGTATAACATGTCTATCATATTGCCAAGGTCTACCAAACAAAATATGACAACAATGCATTGGCGTAATATCACACAACACCTTATCATAGTATTTTCTAATTTTTAGATTCACAAAACATTGTTCACTCACCATTAATGTATGCTCATCCTTGATCCATGAGATCTGATAGGGTTTCAGATGCTTCATCCTCTCTAACAGAAAATTTGTGACCATTTCCTCAGATGCCAGATTCTCCAAGCTTCTACTGTCAACAATCACCTTCCAAACCTTGTCTGCAACTCTACATCTAGTCTTGAAAAAAAATTTCCTTATAGGATCTTGCTTATCCTTTTCACTCCATATTATCCTTTGGATCATGAGATTTCCTTCCTTCTCAGCTTCATTAGGTGACTCTTCTTGCACCAAGGCATTTATTCTATTACTGATCTTCTTCCTTGCATGTTTACATTCAAAGGATTTATGTCCTTCCTCTCCACAATTGTAACAAGTTACTTGGAATCCTCTTCTACTATAACCTCCTCGGGAGTAATTGCCTCTTCCTTGGTATGAAATTCTACCTTTCCATTCAGTCTTTCCTTTATCTTGTCATGTGTCTGAGTTTGACTTATCTGATTGAGATCTACTATTTTCACCATGAGATCTATGTCTTCCTCTAGGGAATCTACCACCTCTACCTCTTTCTCTTTGCTCATATCTTTTGTTCAGCTTCTCCTCAGATTTTAGGGAAAAATGATATGCTTCCTCAATGCTTTCCATCTTTGCATGACCAAGCTAATCTCATCTTGTATAGAACTTCTCAATCCATTCATATATCTTTCTCTTCTTTCCACTTCATCTTCAACATGTCCAGATGTGATCTCCAATCTATAGAATTCCTCAGTGTAGTCCTTCATAGATTTATCCTTATGCTTCAAGCTTTGCATTCTCCTAATCAGGTTAATTTGATAATCACAAGGTAGAAACTTGTGTTTCAAATTTTTACCATCTTATCCCATACCTTGATTTTGTATTTACCTTTCTTCTTTCGATCCAATTGCAGATGTTCCCACCATAAGGATGCATGACATTTCAGCTTTCTACTTGCAATATTCACCTTCTTATCCTCTGATACATTTTCATATTCAAAGTACTTTTCCATCTTAGTTATCCAGTCCATCAATTCATCAGAATCCAAATTTCCACTATACTTAGGAGGATTAAACTGAGGTGTGCATTTCAAACTTGTTAGGGCTCTCAAGAATATCTCTTCTTCCTGGTGCATCATAGGTGCGGGTGTAGCTTCACCTTTAACCTCTTACAATTAATCATCACTAACATCATAAAGATGGTTTCCTCTATACTGGGGTGTCTCAATAGCTTCCAATCTAGCAACCATCTATATAAGCATATCAGCTAGACCTAGATATGCATTTCCTCTCCCATGAACCATTTTGATTCCCTCTATAATTGTAGGTCAGATCGCAATCAACTATCCCAGAACAATATCACCAACTAGGGTTAGGGTTTACAAGAAGGAACTTAGATCTCACCAATTCTCTGATACCACCTGATGCAAGAAGGGCATGGAGAAGGGGCCAGAGGATCTCCCAACTACCAAACCACCTTGCACAGACAATTCAGAAGAAACAACAATAGTGAGAGAAGAAACAACAGAGATCCTTTTCATTAATTGATCAAATTCATTACATGTCGGGCTATGATGCCTTCCTAGTTTCGGCCATATACAATCAATGAATTACAAAATAGTCTTCATACATGTGAGGTCACAGACCTTCCTTCTAGAATCTTCAATGCTTAATCTTCTATATTCTAAAGGGATATCAAAATCCTACTGAAGAACCGCCCCTAAAACTAAGAACAAGAAACAAATATATATAAGAGTCCAATGGAGAGGTCGGCGCTCAAACCCATAAGAGAGACCCAGATTTAGGTCCACATAGATCCCAATGAGAGACCCTACATTAATTCAGCAACAAAAATTAAATGTAGAAGTCGGCCAGATCAGGATAAATATCTCAGGAAGATGATCATTGAAAAGTAGAAACCCGTCGGTAAGGACAAACCCGAGCATTAGAAAATTTTTTGGTAAGAGCATACCCGAGTAGAAGTAACTTGTCAGTAAGAACATACTCAAGCATCAGAAAACCCATCGGTAAAGAGATCAACGAGACCCATCGGTAAAGCAAAAAAATGAGAAAAAGAAGACAAACTATAAAACAAAGTAAACATCTTTTGGTTGAGTAGGATTGCCAATGACCCAAGATGCTCCTGCATCAAAAAGTGCACAAGAAGTAATTAAAGATTTGAAAAGAAAGTTACAAAAGTCCTTAAAAGTGAGGAAGCAGTTATGCAGTGAACTAAAATCCACACAAGAGCATGTTGATACTCTTGAGACAACATTTGAAGGTAGTCTGAATGGTGAAGCTGATTTTGCCATTGAAAAAACCATGGAAAAGAATAAGAAACTCACCGAGCAACTAAACTTGGCAAAGATAGATCAAGAAACACACGCATTGAGAATGAGTGAGATACTTAACTCTAAGGGAGTAGTTGAAAATGAACTGAGAATAACTGAAGAATATAAAAGACATTTTGAAATAAGAATATCTGAGAAAGATAGTGAAATCATGAGGATGATGCAAGTACACTATAATATGACCGATCAACTAGTGAGTACTAATATAGAGTTAGCCAGAAAACAATTTGAGAATCAAGCACTGAAGTGTGAAGCTGATAGATTGACCAAAGAGCTGAGTTTTGAAAAAGAAGCAAATGAGATACTAAAGAGAAATGAAGAAACACTGATATCATTGGATGCACAACTTAAAGGTTAGAGACAACTGACAGACAAGACTGGACTAGGATTCAATATTAAGGGCACTACTGAGAAAGGAGAGTCCTCTAATCAAGCAAACAATCAAGGAACTTCTACCCCACCGATGTTAAACAAGCCTAGTTTCCATCACTATGGGAATCCTGGACATACTGCAAACGTATGTAGAAGAAAGATAGGTAAGTTAGCGAGTTCACCCAAGTTTGATGGACATTTCTATAATTGTAACAAGTATGGGCACCGAGCACATGAATGCAGATATAAAATGTAGAACAACACAAGAAAGCCAAATTTTGATGGCTACTGCAATAATTGTAGCAAGAACGGTGACAAATATAAATAATATAGATAAAAAAGAGAAATGAAAAATGGGTACAGAATTGACAAAATATTCCAAACAACCGATAGGGTACATCCATACCATGGGACTATAACACAAGGATATCTTGTTTAGTCTATGGAAGATATGGGCATGTTGCTGCAAATTGCATGTTGTTACATGACAGGAAAAATAGAAGATCTTGGAGAAAAATAGATATGGCATGCTTCCATTGTCACAAGATAGGTCACCTTGCCAAAGAATTCAGGTACCGAGGAAAATATCCTACCAAGGAAGAAACATCTGAGAAAGCTAAAGTGAATGTAGAAGAAAAGAGAGATCAAATGAATAATACATGGAGAAGAAAGACCATGGATGATGGAACATCATTCAGAGTAGTTGAAGGCAAATCATCCTCTGGATCAGGTACAACTGAATCTACCTAATCAGGTAAGAGGTATGAGTAGGAACTACAAGTTAAATTTCAGATCTTAAATCGGTTGCTAGTATATGTGCAGAGATCCATATGAGCATACTTAGATGCATTTGGATGCATACTGTTGAGTTTATGATTCATATTTATTTGGTATAAGGAAATGGAAGTTAGGTATTTGATAAAGTAATTCAACGGGGAATTAATTACTACTTTAATACCATTGGAAAACCTAAACCTAGAAAAACCCATATATAGACTGCATCATCTATCATTGTTACTTAACATTTTCTAGAGCAGTGTGAGTAGAGTTGGAGAACTGAGTCCTCAAGCCGATATGAGAAATTATGAAGGTAATCCTATACTACTTTGAGCATATTTGAATCTATTTAAGCTATTTGTGGTGTTTCCCTAGTTTTTTTAGTGCAACTAAATTATAGACGCAAAACCCTAGCTCAAAATTTTTTGTATTTGACAAGAGGATATGACCCCAAAAGCTCGAAACCCAGTTGTGGTTGAGAATGTTGAGTATGTGAATTCTAAGTGCAAGCTACCCCCTTCGAAGGAAGATGAACTAGACATGATGGGAGCACTTTCGTCCATTCCAGACAGACTGTTATTGATCGAAGTCATGTGAACTTTCACCCATTGTAAGGTTGAGGAGATTTGTGAAGTGGAGATTGATTCATCTTACCATAAGTTATGCGTAGATGAAAAACTAAAGAGCGATCATGTTCATCTGGAGTCAAAAGGTTTGACACATGCCTTGCATATCCTGAAGTTATTCAAGACTGAGTGGATAAGGATGGTACTTATCCTAGTATACGACCAATGTATGTGGCTAGATCAACCTGTGAAGATCACAAAGGATGTGTTACATATTGTAACTGGTTACCCGATTGGAGACAAGCCTAAAGCTATCAGACATATTGAAAAGATCAAGCTGTGTGAGATAACCAAATCCAAAAGGGATGGAAGAGGTTTGAGGATTTCTACCATTGAAGACCCAGAGTTGAAGTTTACATGCAACATCTTGTCCTAACGAGTATTCCAATCATCCCGAGTGGACAACGTACCTTTTGGATGTTTGCATCGTTCACATTGAACAAGAACATAGAATAGATGCCAAATTAGTATCTATAAATGCCCGCCCTTCAGTTTAGGCGACAAGAAGATAATCATAAACATGACTTCGACATCTCAATCCAATCGGGCTTCCTGTTTAATATATACTTTAAATTATAATGCATCTCATTGTCTAACTATGTATAAGAAATCTGATTAGCATGAAGAAATTGCCGGCATTTATGTTTTTAGGGTATTAACTAATTTCGAGAAAAATACAACACATAGAAGTTCAAGACGTGCTGGTATTAAACAATCTAATCGATTAAAACTGAGAAAAAAGAGCAATGTTCAAATTCACAAATATGCCAAAAACATTTTGACTACTAAGCATTAAAAAATTTCTAATGTTGTGATTGACAATAACATTTGTTTTCTCTGTATCGAAGAGTAGAAGTATCAATCAAAATCAAGGAGTGCGTGGAGTTGAAAATTTTCCCCAAAATTGAAGGAAATAAATGATGTGGGAACCAGAATTTGAGAGACATGAGAGGAGATTAAGAAAGAATATTTGCAGATGGGCCAGTCAAACAAATGGGGCGGCTAATTTGGTGTCTTTTAGCATGATGATAGAACAGAAGGGCCTGAAATTGCATACAGATGGAAGAGAAGTTGACAGGGTTTCACTCCTATCATTCTTTTCAACCGTCCACAGATAGTATGACGTTAATAAACGAATTTAGCTTCTGAATAATGTTTTTTAATCTTAATAAAAGAAAAGACAACATGAAACGATAAGTAATTGTAGCTATAGCTTATTAGAGGATTTGTTCTTTGTTTCACACTCGCTTTTGTTGATCTTCATAGTATAATGTCTTATGTTTTAATATTTTTAGTTGGTTCATTAATTTATTATGTATCTAAATTGATGCTTTTGGATTTTATTATGATTGGATATATTTATTATGTAGGAGAGTTTTATGGTTTTGTTTTTAACTTCATATTTAAAATATAAGTCAATTATTTTGGCTGGTTTATTGATTATTTATCAATTTGTATGTCAAATATTTTGAATTGATCATCACTGGTTTTGCATTTAGAGAAAAGTTCTAGGTCATTAGTACTTTTTATCAAAAGAATTAAGGATCAAATCATAATAATGAAACTTGCATGTCAGACTAATATTCTTTGTTTTGGAAACACTTTAGTTTGTTTCTCTCTAATAAATTAATTAGATTATAAAACAATGCATTACACAAATAGCATTTCTTATTTCCATCCCTTTATGACCATATGATGTTCTAAATCTATGATAAAATTGAATGTGCTATAGATTGATTTATGTATGATGCAAAATGTTGATTTAATACAATTCTATTTAATGTGTGATGTGTTCTCATAATTAGTTGATAAATGTTAATAATTGAATATATTATTTTTAATAGTATTATTGAGGTATGTATGGCAAGCTTGTGTTCCACAATAGGTACCAGTATTAGAAAAGGAGAACTAGTCCTAATGCTTCAATGTTTTCAGATAATCCAATTATGTCAATAATTAAATAATATAGTGAATCAAAATGAATAGTTAATTAAAAATAAACCAACTAGTGGCTTGGTCAAATATTGGGAGTATATAAATATGATTATATTTATTCAATAAAATATTCTTATGCTCATTGAAAAATAAAATAAATAGATAAAATAATAATATTGTTTTAATAAATAGAAACATTTATTTCTACAAAAGAAGTCTTACTAATGCACTAGGATAAACTAGTTAATCTTCTAATGAAAAAATAGAAGTATCTAGTGAAAATATGAAAAGATAAAATTTCAATTGTAACTTTTTAACTACGAAAATAAAAAGTACAAGTAATAATGAACCTACAGTTGAAATTTGAGAGTTTTAGCCAAGGGTACTAGGTAATGCATGAATGTTTACACATTATTGTTGCAAATATTTTTTTTTTTTGTCATTTATGTCAAACTTGTTATAGTTATTTTCTGAAAGATGGATACAATGTCCAAGACTTGTGTTCTATAGTGTCCCTGTGTTTTTTAGAGTAATATAATATCAACAATATGCATATATGATATCATAGATAAACAAAGAGTTTTTGAGAAGCATATATGAGGAATATTTGATGTTCTTAGGTTAGTTCTAGAATTTTAAAGACTTTTTTTTCATTATTTGCATATAAGTTTGACTATTTCGATGAATAGTCTGTCATACTTGTTTTTCTTTTTTGCTCTGCATTGTGGTATATATAGACATTTTTTGTCTCGTGGTTGGGTTATAGTGTTGGCTGATGACATTAATTTTTCCATTAGTACACTTAGTGAAAAACATTGACAGATATCATCGGTACAAGCATTACCGACAGACTACAAGCATTACCGATGGAATACAAGCATACCTGACAGAACACAAAGGTCATGAAAAAATGCTAAGTATGGAATTGACCGACGAACACTGACAAGTGTTGCACCGACAAAGTGAACAGGACATCACCGATGGGTCAATAACATAACATTGAGATCATCACCGGCGACACAGTTTTGAGAACAAAACTGACGAAGCAGAAAAGGCATACCCAATGACAAACAAAATCGACCGTAAGAACCGACAGTCAGTTAGAGAACCTGCAAATAGTGGATCTGAGTTTTACACGTCAGATAAAGCAATGTAATTCTATTTTTAGAGTTTTAATTTGTTTTAAATCATAACTTGAGGGTCAAGCAAGCTTTATGTAAATGTTTTAAAGCATTCTAACGGATCTAAAACATATCTAACTAAAGATCAAGGTCAAGTTGTAAACCTTGGTTTTAGAGTTAACTTGCAAAGCGTGAATCAAGAATTGAGCCAAAATCTAGTATAAATAGATGTTCAAATCAATTGTGAGTTATGAATTCATTATTGTTGATAGCCATGATGAGCATCTAAGGAACAGAAGGCAGAATTCATGCAAAGTTCAGAAATAGATCATATCAGTTGTCAAGAACACACAGAGGCTACCGACGAGCAAACAAAGGTATAAGTCAATCATGGAAGGATGATTACTTATACATAGGAAGTTTTATTGGATCTGTTATCAACAATTAGAGATTGTATATATCATTAGATCAAAGACTTATGTAGTTGCATTCTAACAAGTGCATCACATCTAAAATCCTTTTGTAGAAGGTGGACTTAACCATTCTTTACAAATCTCTTAACAGAGTGTACACTTAACAGTGTTGCTAAAGCTTCAAACGAAGTAGATCTTAACAAGTCTCCACTGTAATACTCCTAACAGGGTAGGTCATCAGAAGTGACCAATTGTAAGCCTTAACTGGCCCCTTCATATCTGCAAATAGTGAAGTCTTGTGGGTAACAATCCCCACTGCAGTTTTTACTTCCTAACATGAGTTTTCTGTGATATCATATCTTGTGTCATGTGTTATCTATTTTCATGAATGTTTCTTTTATGGTTACATATTAAAGAACTTATGATATGATTGCATATACATAAAGAAAGATGAACAGTTAGATAAGATAATTTACAAACTGATGTTTAAGGGTTAATGGGCTAACCAAGAAAATTTTTAGAGGTACTGATTCACCCCTCCCCTCTCAGTACATCATTCCAATATAATTCTAACAATTGGTATCAGAGCTAAGTCTCTTTCTTGAAAAGCTTAAAGACTTAAGAGAAAAAATTGGAGCAATGGAAAAGTACAGACTGGACATGACTATTGAGAATGAGCAATTACAGATGCAAATAAACTATGAGCAGTATAAAGAACCAAGAATCAAATTAAGAAAACTTCTTAATGAAAGAAATATTATGGCAACCAGGCTGAATGAGAAAGACTACAAAGAATTAGAAATACAAGATTACTTTGATACAACATAATCATCAATGAGAAAATCTTCAGACGCATTAGTAGAAGAAATTAAAAGTCTACAAGAGGTCAATCTACATCTGATAGATCAAATGAAGATGCTGCAAATCGGTCAAGAGACTCAAATGGTAAAAATGATTGATGTCATGAATGATGCAAGAAAAGCTAAAAATGAAAGAACACTAGCCATTGATGATAGGAGGAAAATTACAGAGAAAGTACAAGAGAAAAAATCAGAGATTCAAAGACTTACTGAGCATCACCATGAGGTTACCAACTAGATTATTCTTATGAGTCAAGAAGCAAATAGATTAAATAAAGAGCTCATTGAAAGAATATAGATCATTGGTGAGCTACGAAAAGAGAATGAAAAATTGAAGCATGAAATCAAAGTCCAGAATCAACACAATGAATTAATCAAAAAGGCTGAAGATAGCAACAAAAGGATGGATGATTTTCTTGATGGACAGAGAAGAGTCAACAAATACACAGGATTAGGGTACAACAAGAATGGTGAATCTTCTAATTAACTAGATCAGAGGAATGCTTTCACAATGCCAAGATCCAAAAAGTTGTCATGCAATCAGTGTGGAAAACTAGGTCACACCTCAAATATCTGCAGAAGCAAAATGAAAGGTATTTCTCAAGCATAATCTACTTTTATTGGTAATTTTTATAAATGTCAAAAGAAAGGGCACAAGGCACATGAGTGTAGATCCAAAGTGACAAATCCAAAGAGAAAAACCTATATGGACAAGTACTGTCCTACCTGCAAGATGAATGGGCATACACATAAGGAATGCTGGAAAAAGAACAACAAGGCTTGGACACCAAAGGAAACTGATAAAAGCTACAAACCAACAAGAGTAGGTAACTCATATGTTTGGGACTATAACACATGGGTAAACTGCAC
>MU224989.1:770668-818724 GCA_018584345.1 Thuja plicata
CAGTAAGGTTCTTAAGATTTTACTTACCACTGTCTCCTCTTCAAGTGTACCTCCAACTCCTCATATAGCATTGACTACTTCTTTTATTCTTGTGTTGTACTGTGTGATGTTTTCTCCTTCTTTCATTTTGAGATCGTCAAATTTTCCTCTAAGGATTTCTGCCTTGGCTCTTAGAACATTTGTATCACCTCCATGTACAAGCTTAAGTTTGTCCCACATCTTCTTTGCAGTTTTTCAATCCTTGACATCTTCAAATTCAGCATCAGAGAGTGAGGAAGAAAGCTCTATAACCATGCAGTTATGTTCATGCTTCTCTCTCAATTGATCTATTGTCAATACTCCTATAGGAAACACATATTCAGTAGCTAGGAATTGAGTAACATCATTACCAATACCTGATAGGTGGATTCTTATCCTGCTTTGCCATGAAGCAAAGTTGTCTTTGTTCAACTTGGGCACATCTCGTCTGTTCATCTTGTGATCTTGACTTAGGTCTTGAAACCTTCCTTCCTAAGCACACAAGCTCTGATACTAATTGTTAGTAATAACTGAGAGGGGGGGTGAATCAGTGGCCTCAAACAATTTATCCTTCAAACATTAACCACCAATCAAATAAACCTCAGATTATTAAGTCCCTACAAGATGCATGCCATGAAATACTTATAATGATTAACTGTCTATCAGTTTTCCTTGTCTGTCCTTATTGTCATTGATTACTGATAAGAAGTATAACTATTTACCGAAACTCAATAAATAAGAAGAGTATACCGATCAACCCAGTGTTAACTATGTCAGATATAAAACATTAAAGAAATGAATCATACACACATAACACATGAACTTTTAACGTGGCAACCTTGTTAAGAGAAAAAACCACTAGGACCAGTAGCCCAAATTTTGACTCTTCTGAAGTGAGCCCTGTTAGGAGCAATCCCTGTTAAAGGTTACAAACACACTATTAAGTGTGACCTTGTTAGAGGATTTTATACATAGAGGTTGTCACTTAGTATCGGGCATCTATTGCTACCATCCTTGACTCAACCTCCTTCTTAGACTGTCAATAGGTATCGGGAAAATCCAATGCTACTTTCATGAATGAATCTTTTTGGCACTCCTTGGGATGTACCTCAATATATAGAAGACTGTTAAGTCCTGCTCTATTAAGAGACTTGATGCTTCAATGGTTAAACTGAAACACTATGACCTATTTCTAATGCAATTTTGAATTGCAGATTTTTAGATCTATTTAAGTACATTACCTCCTGATCAATGTATCAATTCAATTCTTTGTGTTCCACACTTTCTTCTCTATGATGTTGTATTTCACTGTTCATCGGTGTCTGCAGAATTCTTTAGCTCTCCTTCAGCTTGATTGATCAGGACTATATGAAGTAATTCTTCATCAGTTTCTCTTTAGCATCCGCTTTCTATTCACTCCCCTTAATCCCCTTTTCATATGATATGAAAATGAATTAAGATTGTCTCTCATATAGACATGATATTCACTGTTTCTTAATTCTTGATTCTTGGCATGAAAAACAATCCAACCAATTTGATTTAAAGCATAACTCCTGATTTATCTTGTAGTTATCTTCTTTCCAACTGTATAAATCTTCTTTAAATCAATTACTTAAATCTGGTCAAATAAAACAAATAAAATAACTTGTTAAGTCTATCTTTAGCTCTTGCCACCTAGATATTTTGTGATTTTTTGAATTCTCTATTCCGTCAGTCAACTCTTGAGTTAGTTGTCGGTGACAACTGATAGTTCTATCGGCATGACTCCAGTTAGCTTTGGGATCTCTGTCTATCAGGCATCATTGGATTTTTACTCATCGGGAAACTCTATTTTCAGCTCATCGGACATCAGTGTGACTTTTCTTCTTTGCCTTTACCGATGGTGTACACTCCGTCGGTGTTATCTGTTACTTAGTGAATACTTGACTTTTATGCATTGCTGAAAGAATAACCTTTGTTCCATTGATTCTCTGAAGTATTTGGCATTATGTACATGACCATATAGATGATATCAAGTTGACATCAATGATAATACAAACCATTAACTGATTTATTTCCTTGCATTATCTTCAACTTAACATTATCAAACATTCAATCAGTTACATGTCATCAGGAGAGACAGATTTGTTTCCACTACCATCAAAATTCTCAACAGTCAAAGCTTTGGAATCGATTAAATCTTGAATTTTATGCTTTAGAGAGTAAAATGTTTTGGTATCATGGCCATTCTGGCGATGGTATTGGAAAAAATCTTTAGAATCAAAGGATTTTTATGCTACTGTGGTAGGGAGAAGAGGTCGAATAGGAGGCAAGGTAATCATATTAGCACTTAAAAACCTACTCATTATAGAGTGTAAAGTTTCAGAGAGAGGAGTAAACGTACGATTCATATGGAAAGTAGTGGATGTGGAAGTGGCAGTAACATCAACTTGATCAGCAACTGCATTCCTCTGTTTATTAATCTTGACATAATTGTTAGATTTCTGAAACTTATTAGGATTGGGAGCAGTGTCACTCTTATCAACTAGAACATGAGCCATTGAAGTGGTTCTCTCAAACTGTCTAACTTGTAATTGATAATGGTGAAGTGCTGCACAAATTTTTTCAAAGGAGGTAAATTCAGTAAGCATAATATTATCTCTAATATCCTTTTGTAAATTTGAAATAAACATGTGTTGAATATCAATATCAGGAATAGGATAAGAAATCTGAGCATGCAAATGCTTAAATCTACCAATAAAATCAGTCAAATTTTCCTTAATGTTTTGTTTACAATGCATTAAATCAGATAAGGACACTTGTGGACAAATGTTATTTTGAAATGGTTGGATAAAATCACTGGCAAGCTTTGGAAAAGAATCGATAGAATAAGGAGGTAAAGAACAATAACATTGCAAAGCCTTATCACAAAAAGTTCTAGCAAACAATTTAGCTAAAATCCTATGGTCATGAGCATAATCACTACAAAGGATTTGAAATGTTTTAACATGAGTAAAAGGGTCACCTTTACCATTGTAATTCTCAAGAAGAGGCATATCGACTTGATGAGGAACAGTAGCATGAATGATGTGTAAGGATAAAGGACTACCCATGTCACATGTAGGAATACTAAACTTGGATTGAGTTAAGGATGCAAGTTGTTGTTGTAAAGATGACACAGTTTGAGCCAAACTAATAATTGTGGAATCATTAGAGGAAATAAGTGGCATAGAAATATTAGGAACACTAGGAAAAGTGTAGGAAGCAATACAAATGGAAGAGACAACTGGTGGAACATTGGGAACCACAGTTGGAAGAGGATTATAATAAGTAAAAGGCACACTATGATATGCAGGTTGTGAGGTAGGTAGAGATACTGGTGGAGCACTGAAAGGAGTAGATGTAGTTGGGAGAGATGTGGTCATTAAAGGAGGAGTATAAGTAGGAATGCTAGGTAAAGGAATAGATGAAGGTCCTACACTAGTGACAATAGGATTGAATCCTAACTCTTGAGCCTCTTGAGCTAAAGGTTTAACATTCAAATGCACAAGATGAGTAATACTATGTAGGAAATGAACACCTTGGTCATTATCACGGAGGAATTTCTTAAGAGCCTCTATAGCTTGGATAGAATCTTGATTATGGTTTTCTTGGATAAGCCAATTTCCCATTTTTTCAAGTTCGGTTGAGAGATTTTGCACTTGTTCAGGAGGAACTCTTAAAGTGTCATCTTCATCATGAGATGAATGAGAAGAGTTATGCTCCATAGAAGGATTGGAATCATGAGTTATAAAATTATCATGCGGGATCCTAAGGAAAGGAGAGGAAGACTAAGGATCAAAGGAACCCATAAGTCTACGACTTCTTCTAACCGGGATACTATAAGTAGGACTATAGGTGGTAAAGCTCATACACCAATGCAATGCAAATGAACTTAACACAAATTTTTTATTTTAAATGTAAATGAAAGAACATGCAAGATCTGGCATAACAATGTAAATCTAACACCAAAAAGAAAGAGTTGTCTATCGCGGGTTCACCAAAATGTAAATAAAGAAAAATTGAATGTTTTGGTTAATTATTTGTTGTGTTGATTTCCCTAACTTTACATTTATTTGTAATTTTATTGTAATATAGGGGAGATAAGATGTTCCCACTTTTGTTCTTAAATACACAAATGAGAGATCCAAATTGATTAATCCTCAAGAAAGGATCAATACATAAAAGAATCATTCTTTTGGAAATAAGAGTAAAAAGGATCTTAAATACCCCTTGTAGAAAGGTGTTGAGCATTGTTTTAACACAAGCCAACTTGCTAGGATCTCGAGATTCAATTTCTTCTCTTGAAAGAATAACAGAGTTATTCCCAAGGTTCTCCGAGGTCGGGTCACAACCTGCTTGGTTACTCAGTTGAAGATAAATGTGATTGTTCACGAGGAGGCCTTTGCTGATACGTTCAAGACAAAAAACTACAAAATATTGTTAATTCTCTTTTTTTGTGGGGTATTTTCCATTTTAACAAATATGGGTGTTTGTAAATAGAATACAATTTTGTGTTTTCAAGATGGTAATTTTCAGAATTAATGACAGCGTTTTAATGAGAGAAGAGTAACAAGAAATGAAGCAAATTACAAGAAAAGTGAAATCCTAAGGACATAAACTGCCGTAAACCCTTCCTTGCGAATTAAATTCTAGAGATATTTGGAACAACCCACGAAGCATAAATCATACTAAGTCACAATTCACTACTCCACGGATGCAAGCATTTGGAGGGAAGACGTATTCACTCGTGCAAGATATTCAAAATCTATCAAATCACAAAGCCACCAAGATGTGTGCACCCATGAGATGGATTTATCATTAAGCCCAAAGATGATCTCTTCCACACATTCATCATAGCAAGGTAGATACACAGCAGCAAACTCCAACTAAAAGTAGCACAAATTTGAAACACAATAACACAAAGGGATCTCTAAAAATAAAGAATAATGCAAGCATACATTCAATAAATTTGCATAGATAGCAATAATTCACACACCATGAATGAAGCACCCAATTTAGGTCTTTATTGTATTAAAATTCGGCCCTTCATATTTTTTTTTGATTACAATATATAAAGTTTTGATCCATAACTCTGATTTTCAGAGTTAGGGCATTAGAAAGTCTAAACTAGAGAAATAAAACTAAAACTAGAACTTTACTGAAGGTAAACATCTGCTAACTGATACTATGTAACTTGCATGGATCCTTAAACCCATTTACAATCCATTTTCTCATGCAAAGAGGGAAAAATTTTCCAGAGAAGAGAGAGAGAAAGGAGGAGAATTCCTTCTGTGAACTAGGAGTCTTCTTCTCGATCTTGGTGGATGCTTCTTGGATTCTTCCCCTAGACTATTTATGATGGTGGGAACTGATAGGAGACCCTTAGTTCCTCTGAAATAGACTCAAGTTGTCCATTGATCTGATCTAGAGTCAAACTGGTGTTGAAAAAGGTGACCTCGCTGGAAACACCCAGTTCTTCAGACCCCGACCTCTACCCCAAAACTTTTAATGTTTTGAAATTTCCCAAGTGCCTCTCAAGATCTGTGAACTTGAAGGCCCCCAAAACTTCAGACTTATCGTGGGCTGAAAGGCCAAAAACATCTAAAGAGGCCGAAAGGCCGAAATCTTCGAAGGCTGAAAGGCCAAAAAAATTCCTATTGTATGGGCCGAAAGGCTGAAAAATCAGAGGCCAAAAGGCCGAAAAATACTATCTTGGTGAATTTTAACCAAGTGTGAAAATCTTGCCCGGTCCATTTGGTATTTGAACCCTGGAACTTTATCTAGTGAAGAATTTTGGGTGAGCTTCCCGAAGCCTCTGCATGATCTCCTGAACTTCTTCATAATTGATCTCTTTCCTTTTTACTTTGGTGACCCTTCGTTCTTGCTTCTTTCTGAAGATATTTAATTCAAAAGCGAAGAAAGTGATCTCTTCTTTGTGCTGCAACATTCTATATATCTCTTCTTTCATATAAAATAGTTCCTGCAAGGCCTCCTTGGTATTGATTCTGGCCAGAACATCTCTGAACTTTTGGACCACTTCCTTGGAGGGACGCAGAGCTTGTTGGCTTTCATCTCGATAGACATTGAGGCTGACCCTGATGAAGAATGTATCTATGTCATTGACCCATGTTATTACCTCCTCCCACTTTTCACTTATGAGGGCCTGGTGCTTCTTGTAGGCCTTAATTATTTTGGCCATTTTCTTGGTCCAAGTCTCAAATTTATCCAGTTCTTCACCCTCATAAACTTTGACCAAAATCTGGAAGCGTTGCTTTCTAGTTACCTCTAAATCCTAGAGAGCTTCATGCCACTTAGCTTCCTCGACATCCATCCCCCCATCATATTCCACCAGGTCAATGAGTGAATTAAACTCAACCAAGATAGTCTTGTATGGCCTGAATATTGATGGGATTGCCTTCTCTCCGAACTGTTTGAAGTCATTTATCCAATCGGCACTCGCCTGGCTGAAAGAGGGGGTTAATCCTGTCAGCAAATCTAGTGTAGCCCTTTTATCAATCATGGCTTGTAATGAAGCCTCTGAACAGTTTGGGTTAATGGGACCCATCATCTTTTCGATGAACCCTTTTAATGCTTCATTTTGGTCTGTTAACGCCTTGATGGTTTCTTCATCTTTACTCATGAAACCCAGAGCATGCTTGAGTCCCAAGGCCACTAATGTCTTGATTCCTTCTCTGGTTGATTCCCCCAAGTCCACCTCTTTGAATGTGTAGTCTCCTGATGAACCCGTGGTTTGAGAGGTGCTTAGGGGTGGGATAGCTATTTGTGCTGTCCACTGACCCTTAGGGTCTTGGGTCACATATGACATAGTTTTAGCAGGCACACTCACGTCTGCATGGTGGAAGGCTTGCTTCACAACAGTTATACTTGTATCTTCTCTGTCTAGTTCACTTGTGTCAGTTATTTTCTGAGGTTGTATCTCCTTGGTAAACCAAGTAGGTTTAACGGAGGTAGTTACTGGCTCATATGGTGCCACATGGAGAATTGAGATCAAGCCTTGTTTCCCTAGAGCCATCCCTTATTCTTATTCCTTATCTACCCCTTTTTCTTGTCCATCTTTTCCTTCTTCCATTCTATCCCCTTCTGTATCCCTTTGGATTTCCTCCTCTTCCTTATCTTGCTCATTAACCTCCTTTTCCTTTTCCTTCTTCAGGCCCTAGTCGGCTGATGAATCAATTACAACTTCTAGCCTGAGACCAGTCATGGCCTCGAGTGAGGTCTAAAAAGGTGATGTGTCATTTGTGCCCACTACTCCTTCGGTTTCCTGAGTGGTACATGTTGAAGGGATTGATGTTGGTGGAATAAATGTTGGCATTACTGTAGTGGGAGATGAGGAGATGGTGGTAGTAGACGGAGGTAGAGTTGGTACAAGAGGAGGTGTTGGATTTGGTAGGGAAGTTGGTGGAGTAAGTATGTGGGGTGGTGGAGTGAAAAAATGGCTCCCTCTAGCTACATTGTCTATTACTAAACCTTGAGTTACCCCACTGTCTTAGGTTTTAGGCCCTGGAGCAGAATTGGGGCCTACTAGTGGAGTAGGAACATTCACTTGAAGATTGGTGAACTAAACTAGTGGAGTAAGGGCTACCTGAGGTTGTATGAGTGGTGGAGTGAGGGAAACTTGAGGTTGTATGAGTGGTGGTTCCCCAATGTATGTGTCTTGGCCTTGGTCTAAAAATCCTTCAAGTCCCTCAAAATTAGAGAGCATAAACTCATCCGGTCCTATTGGATCCACAGGATCATCCTGTGCTTTGGGATCCTCTCTATGTTTCTTAGTAGTCTCCTTTTCTCTCCTCTTCTGTAACCTAGTCTTCTAGACTAGGGGCTCACTTGCATCCTCTTCCTCAAGCTCTTCCTATACAGTTTCCAACTACGGAGACTCGAAAATCGTCTTTCTCTTATAGGTTTTCTTCTCAGTGGTGGGGGAAGATTGGCCAGAGGTGGATGGGCCTTCTCCTGATTGGGGTTGTGACAATCCTGCTGGTGGGTCAATTTGGCCTGTCATTCTGGTTTTCTTAGGCCTAGGATTGGAGCCATATTCAGCTGGTTGTTCATGACCATACACTATTCTTGACTTCTGAGGGGGAGCCTTCTTGTATTTAGGAGCTTTTTATAGCTCCCCTCGTTGTTTCTCTACTTTCTTGGAGGGCTCCATTAATGTTTTCACCGGGATTGGACTCATCTGATGTGGCTTCTTGATCCAAGATATGGTGATTTTTATCACGTGCCTTTCCCTAAATTCAATGTCATCATTTTCATATTTGTCTACCTTGATGTTCATGATTGGCTGGTCATACACCTTATCTTGTGTGTAAATGTCTTCTAATACATCCTCTGAATCATATTCCCATATCTTTGGGGAAATAGGAACCTTCAATACCTCTTTGGCTAGAGCTAGGTTCATTCTACAGTAATCTTAGATTTTGACCTCATGGTCATCTATACAATTTATCCAATGATCTTCCAGATGTGGCTCATGTACGTAGAATTTGCCGATGATATGGCGATAAGTACCTATGGGGTCAAAATGAGCTCGTACTATCTTGTAAACTAGCAAGGGGCAATCATCCCATTCAAAAGCAAGGGATTTGAAAACCTTCATGTCCTATAGTGTATAGGGTCCCAAAGAGATGGGAAAGTCCCAACAGTGTTTCTTCTTATGTTTGATGTGCTTGTATGCATTTGCGAGCTGCCTGGCCATCTCCAGTATGATTATCTAGTCAGATGGATACCTGGGTAGCTTCTTTGGTTGTATGGTTGACCCAGCTATCCAAATGTACATGAATGTCCTGAACTAGATGAAATAGGCCCCAATGGCCCTCACCTTAGTAGCAGCTTCTTCTGACATTCTTTTGGCAAATTCACCCTCAATAGATTGGATGACTGCGAAAATGAATGCGTCGTTGACTATTCGGTAATCAGGGGAATCCTCTGACATGTTTTCTCCCTTTACCAACTGTGGGTATACAAGATGGGGCCATGCATTTGGATCATTTAGACTTCCCCTCTTAGTGAGGCCAGGATAATCTGCTCATGCAGCTAGTAGATACATTATGTAGGTGCTCATGTAGAACTTTAGATTATGCTTCATTGCTGTCAACTGCTCATCCAGGTTGTCACTAGTAATAGTGCCCCAGTCGAATCTTTCCTTTTGTTCCCTGATCCTCTCTATCAGGAGGATCATCCAGTGCTCAAGTTGGGCAGACTATGGTAACCCATACACCCGGCTTATCATTGTTATAGCTGCATGGATATCATCTCTCATGTAACCCCTCTGGAGGTCTATCTTGTCTAGTTTGTTCTTGGGAACTGGTTGCTTCAGGTATTCCTTATTCATTATCTCATTTACTGTTTGCTCCCTATTACCAAACCATTTGTTCCCCTTTTCAATGTAGAAATCATAGAACTTATCTATGCCTTTGTGGAGGTGAAAGACGTCTTCAATAACATCTGGCTTGATGTCCAATACAACATGATCTTCTGAATTTACCACCACCCTTTTGTCTAAATCATAGTGGTGAGCTAAGGTGATGATCAATTCTGAAGATGTAACAGCCACGAGGTGTGCAGCTACATTTACCAGCCTGGATAGGACTAATGATGTATAGTCCTCAGATCTATTTTCCGGTTGGGAGCACTGGGTCAGGAATTCATTCCAATCTACGTTCACGATGTTGGTATCAAATATCTCACTGTGTTTGTTCCCCACCTTTGAGCTGGGGAGATTCCCCTTGTATTGAAATTTCATTAGGGATATTGTCTTTGGTTCAGTCATTCCTGCAAGAAAAGACAAACATCAGTAGCTTATTGAACAGAAGAACAACTTAAATTATGAAAGCAAGTAAAGAAAGCTAAAAAAATAGCTAAAGCGCAAGCTTTTTGCACTTTCAGACCTTTCAGGGATTTCAAACACCAAAAAATAAATCAGAGACCGAAACATTCGAAAGTGCAAACAGGCCAAAATGGTAAAGCCAAGGCCATTGGAGGTTTCAAAGTTTTGGACACCAAACTAGGAGAGGTTTGCTCAAGAACGCTGAATCATCCGGACATGGTGAGGAGCCTGGATGGACCAATTGGAGGTTTTGTTTGTTTGACTTTTTGGACTTTTGGACCTTTCAGACATCCAAAAGGCTGAAACATCTAAAACGACACTTGGCGAGGATGAGATCTAGTTTTTGGCCTTTCAAAGGCCGAAAACCCATGGTAAGTGCTGCGACTGACAAAAATGCAAAAACCTAAACCTTGACCCGATGACCCAAGAAAAACTAAAGGGCCGACAGGGAGGGACGTCCATGTCGACGCACAATGACATAAAAGCCCCAAAGGGTGCCAAAACAAAGTGCCCTAGGTTGGACAGGCACTAGGGACACCGAAAAGACCCTAAACCTAGGGCAAACTGAAAGTGCTAAATGAAGAAGAGCAGAGGAAACCTACCTCAATCGACCGAGTGAAGGGAGGGCAACCAAGTGATGACACGAAGGCAAATGGCAAGTAGGAGCAGATGGAATGCGAGCGAGAGCACAAACCAAAAAAATGCAAAGTGATGAAACAAAGGAGGCTACCCCTTTTCTAACCGGCGGGCTGATGTGAGCGGGTTCGGGGTTTCAGAGACCAAATTGTAGAAAACCCAGACAAGGACTAAGAACCTTTCGGCCTTTTGGTGATTTCAGACTCTGAAATCAATGAAAGATCAAGTTTTGGCCTTTCGGCCATTCCGGTATTTCGGAGGACTTAGGTCCTCCAAAAGTCCAAAAGGGATGAAAGGCCAAAAAAGGGTTCTTCCTGATCTTTCTTTGGTTTTAGTAATCTTTTTTTGATGGCTAATTGGATCTCTACAAGGGGCGGACACGACAGAAGGGAAAAAGGAAACAAAAGAAAAAGGGGGGTCCCCATAGTTAGAGGACCTAAAATGGGGTGTGTGTTGTGGACCCACAACAAAAGGAATGTGCGTGATAGATCTAGGAATAGAAATAAATTTAATTGAAATGGAAGGGGGAAATGTACTAACCTTAAAGTATTATAGATCTGAAGAATGATGTTTTCTGAGGTCTGTAGCCTATTTCTGGAAAATTCAAAGCCTGATTTGAAATAGAAACACAGAGGCGGACAAAACCAAAAAATATTTTCCCGATCTGACATCGTCCTGAGAAAAATGTTGACCTTAACCCAATAATCTCACCATTGACCCCATAATCTCGACCTTGACCTGCACAGGTTCGACAGAAAATTTGTTTGCAGATCCTGAAAGTTGGCTGAAAAGGGTATCTGGATTTTCCCTCAAATATGCAGTCCTGAACCTGTACCTACAGGAAAAAGAGGTTTTTTTTGTTGGGGGGAGGGGTTTTCCTTGGTCAAACTCCAGTTTTAGAATTAACCTCAAAGTATAATTGAAATTGCATAAATATAAACAAAGTAAATGCACAAATTCACCTTGCTTGTAAAATTCCTTGTGGCAGATTCAAATCTATGGATCCACAAGTATGTATGCACCGAAATGTAGAAATTATAATGTAGGACATCTTCAATCAATTTCTTGTAGATATCCAACACCAATCTTGAATGGGTTTTAAATAGGAAGAGGCTTGGAGGAAGGTGGATGGAGAGATCACCAAAAGGGCACTATGTAGCTTGAATTCTTCAATGGCCTCCAATGGATCTCCTTGATGAAAATGGATACTTGAATTCTTGAGGATGAATTCTTTCTTCAAATCTTTCTCCTTAGCTTGCTTGAATGGCACTTGATGATAGTTCACACAGTTAGCACTTAATGGTTAGAGAAAATGAGAGGAGAAAACTTCCTTTTATATGCAATTAGGGCACAATCTTCTAAGGAGGCCGACATAGGAGAATTAAATTCCAATTAAAGCCTTTACCTCTAGGAGAGGACCTATATTAAATATAATTTAATATTTGATGTTCTGAAACCCAAAATAGCCGACCCGAAAGCGGGAATGAACTTTTTCCAAAGACCGACATCTGGAAAGCTTGAGATTTTGGAATTTGAACGTTGGGCCTGGGAAAGGTCGATTGTGACCTAGGTCAAGGTCAAGGTCAACCCTGACCTAGGTCAATGTTGAGGTCAACCTTGACCTATAAAGGTCAACTTTGACCTAGAAAGGTCAACCTTGACCTTGAGGCCAAGATTTTAGTTTCTCAGTCTTAGGTGCCAGAAATAGGTTGGGAAAGAGTGGAAATGGGGTAGAATAGGGGGGAAAGCTAGATCAAAGTTGGGAACCCATTCAAGGTTCTTGACATGACCCCAAACCACTTACTTGGAAGGCTAAACCAGTCTATAATGGAAGTGCTTCAATTTTCTGACTATACAACACTGTTATAGGTTAATTAAACTTTAATCGGTAAATTTATTCAGTGGAGATTTGGGATTGAATTTTAAAGGTTAAGTTGGTGATTATTGATTCACCCCCTTCTTAGTAACCTTTCATATACCTACATTTGGTATCAGAGCATTGGTTCCCTAATTTGGAAGCTTAACCTCTTAGGGAAAATATCTCAAGATGTATAGGAAGGACACACCTAGTTTTAACAAGAATGTAGATGACTTCAGAATGTGGGAAAGTAGGATGAAATTGCACCTATCAGGAATTTTAGATAATGAAATGGATTTTATCAAAAATGAATATGTACAAACTACTAGTGTAGTTACCGAAGAAGAAAAGGAAGAGAAGTTGATTCATAACTCTGTGATGATAAAGCTTACAAGCACCTTACACAATTTAGAATATGTTGATATACAAGATCCACCTTCAACCAAGAAGATTTGGGATAAGATGATACAAGTACATGGTGGATATTAACATGTCTTACGTACAATGGTTGATGGACTAAAAGGAGAATATGATGAAATGAAAATGCAAGATCAATAAATAATTGCACAATATGGAACCAGGATAAAATAAGTTGTCACATCCATTAAAGGAGCTGGTGGAAAGATGGAAGAAAGTGATGTTGTAAGTAAAATACTCAGAACACTACCACACGTGTATTCTATTATATTTTCTTCTATACAAGAGCTAAGGACAATTTATAAGAGTAACATCACAATTGATTCACTTATTGGTAGGTTTACAAAATTTGAACTAAGTAATTTTGACAATAGCCAAGCTACTAGTGAAGTTGCATTTCAAGCTAGAGCTAATGTTGGATCATCTAGAAAGGAAAAATTATTGTTTATGACTCTAACAAATATGAAGGATTAGTAGCTAAGGAGAAATATTTGGAAGACCGTGAAGCTTTGATTGCTAGGATATTTCCTAAAGGTAAAGGAAAATACAAAGGAAAAAGCCCTCTTGCATGTTGGAATTGTACACAAATCGGTCACTTTGCACACATATGTACTAACAAATAGAAAAAGGAACATGATGGAGAAAAGAAAGACAAATACAAGAAGTACAAAGATTCTCTCAGAAGAACAAAAAGCTATGTTACATTGCTGAAGAAGAAGATAATGAATACAATACTAATGAAGATAATAATGATGAGGAAATAGTGTTTGTTTCTATAAAAGAAGATCCCTCTACTGACAACACTGAAATCAGTGAAGTGAAAGCTTTGATCTCAAGTGTGAACTATAACAAGGATTGGATCATTTTAAGTGGTTGTACACACCATATGACTGGAGACAAGGATAGATTCATAACCATGGAACAATGTGACAGAGGAACAATACATTTGGAAATGGTTCTCCTTGCATGATTAGAGGTAAATATACTATTTATTTAAATTATGATATCACTTGTGATGATCTTTACTACGATGATGGATTGAAATATAGTTTTTAAAGTGTGTCTTAGTTGAATAAAAAAGGATTCAAATTTGAGTTTAGTAATGAAAAATGAAAAATATTTGAGAAGATTGGAAAAATGATTGTTACCAGTGGTCAGACAAGAGGTAATATTTTCAAACCAAATAATACAATTGGTCATTATTTGATTGCTAAAGTAGAAGAAAGTTGGTTATGGAAAAAGAGCTTGTGTCATGTGAACTTTGATAATTTGGTAAAGGTTAGCAAGAAGAAAAGTGTTAGAGGTATACAAATATTGAATAAACCATAAAATGCAGTATGTAAAGAATGCCAGTTAGGTAAGATGACTATTTCAAGTTTCTCAAGAAAAGTCTACTCTACTGAACATATTTTAGACTTAGTGCACACAAATTTGTGCAGATCTTTAAGTACATAAAGTTATAATGGAGACAAATACTTTATACTATTTTTTGATGACTACTCAAGGATGATGTCGGTAATATTTTTAAAATTTAAATCAAATGCTTTTCATATGTTTAAACGTACAAATCTAGAGTTGAAAAAGAAAATGGAAAAAAAAATGAAATGTTTTAGATCATATAGAGGTGGTGAGTTTACATCTAATGAATTTAATGAGTATTGTGAAGAAAATGGAATCAAGAGATAGTTGACTACACCGAGAATGCCTTAACAAAAGGGAATTGTAGAAAGAAGAAACATATCTATTGTTGAATGCGCAAGAAAGCTGTTAAATCAAAAAGGAGTTGCACATAAATTCTGGAGAGAAGCTGGTAGCACTGTTGTATACACACTAAATCAGGTATAACTAAAGAAAGGAATAAACAAGACACTTTAGGAAATCTGGTATGGTCGAACACCTAATGGTAGTTATTTTAGAATATTTGGAAGAAAATGTTATATTAAGAAATATGATAGAAATATAAAGCTTGATAGTAAAAGTGATGAAGAAATATTTCAAGGATACTCTACTAAGAGTAAAGAATTCAAATGTTTGAATAAAAGGACAAATAAGATAATTGAAAGCACAAATGTAAGGATTGATGAATTTTCAGAAGAAAATGAAGATAATAGTAAAAATAAACCAAAATGATACAATGAATTGATTTAGTTTGAACCTGAAAAGTTAGAAATATAACAAGAAAATAGAGGCACCAATAACAACCTCGCTAAGTGAAACAAGTAATAGAAATAAATGAGTTCAAACTATGGAACCTGTAATTCTAAGAAGTATAAGAATTAATCAAATCTTGATAGATATAATTGGAGATAGGAGTGTTGGATTATTAACCACAAGTCAATTAAGAGACAAGAATACTACTTGTCTACTCTTGAAGATGGAACTGAGATTGGTAAAAGATGCACTAAAGGATGAAGAATGGATACAAGCAATGAGAGAAGAGATTGAATATATTGATAATAATAAAACATGGCCATTAGTTCCCAAACCTAAATATAAAAATATTATAGGAACAAAATGGGTTTTCAGGATCAAACTAGATGAGAATGGTGAAGTAATGAGAAATAAAGCAAGATTGGTTTGCAAAGGTTATGCACATTAAGGACAAGATTATGGAGAGATTTTTGCACCTATCACAAGATTGGAAGGAGTCAAAAAATTACTGGCTTACACAACATATAAAGGATTTAAATTTTATTAGATGGACATTAAATAGACATTTGTGAATGGAATACTAGAAGAAGAAGTCTATATTGAACAACCTGGAGGATTTGTTGCTAAAAAAGGTAAGGATTTGGTTTTCAGATTGAATAACACATTATATGGTTTGAAGTAAGCACCGAGAGCATGGTATGAAAGACTACATTCATATTATGTTAAGATTGAATTTTAAAGAACTAATGATAACAATAATGTGTATTTGAAAACTAAATATGAAGACAAATTTTTGATTGCTGAAACATTTATTGACTATATAAATTTTGGAGGAAATGATTTACTTAGTAAATCTTTTGTTGAACAAATGAGGAAAGAATTTGAGATGTCTATGATTGGAGAAATACAATTCTTCATTGGTTTACAAGTACAATATATGTCAAAAGGTATTTACATAACTCAGTCTAAGTACATTAAGGAGATATTGAAAACTTTTGGTATGGAAGATTCAAAACCTGTCGGTACACCTATGGTAATTGGTTGTAAACTATCAAAAGAAGATGATTCTAAGGAAGTGAATGCAAATTTATATAGATCAATGATTGGAAAGCTATAGTATGTTGTTCAAAACATACTTGATATTGCACATGCAGTTGGAATAGTTGCTAGATTTTCATCTAATCCTAAGGATTCACATATGATTGCAGTTAAGAGGATATTATGATATCTTAAAGGAACATAAATTTTTGGATTATGGTATGAAAAGAAAGGATATTAATCTTCAAGCATATACACAAATAGATTTGGCTAGAAATATTGATGACATAAATAGTCCAAGTGGAGGAGCTTTTTATTTGGGAAGAAGATTAGTCTCATGGACAAGAAAGAAGAAGAATTGTATTTCACAATCTACAGATGAAGCTAGATATATTGCCGCTGCCATTAATTGTGAGAAAGTGTTATGGATAAAATAATTACTAAAAGGAATACATGAGAAAGTTGAAGAGCCTATTGTTATACATTATGACAAAACAAGTGTTATTAATATATCAAAGAACCCAATATTACACTCAAAGACCAAACATATAGCTATAAAGAATCATTTTATAAGGGAGAAGGAACAAGATAAAGAGCTAAGATTGGAGTAAATTCCTAGAAAGGAACAAGTTGTAGATATATTCACTAAACCACTACCTAAGGAGAGCTTTGAATATCTAAGAGGTAAACTAGGGGTCCTACCCCTATCAAAAGTGAACTAAAAGTAGATGTAGTATGGGTCAGTTCATATCATTTTAATAGAATATCTCAAGTATAAATTGATGTACAAACATACTACTCTATGGGGGAGCAGTCTAGGCAAGTGAAAGAAAGAAGACTAGAACAAGAACAAAATTAGAAGATAGTACAATAAGATTAATCAACTTTGGCATTGTTGTCAAAGGGGGAGATGAGTAAAGTAAGGGAACAATAGAGAAATATGGAGATGAGTGAAGAAAAGGAGAACAACGAAAGAAAAGAGATGAAGCAGAATAGACAGAACCGAAGATCAGTACAAAGAAAGGTAAAAAACTGGAAGGCTAGAATTTTTCCATCAATGGCAAAAGGGGAGATTTTTGGCACATGGAGAGATTTTTGGCATAATTGCTCTAGTTGTTAAAAATATTAAGTTAAAGAGAAAGGCTAGATCAGTTATATAGTTTTTTATTGATGTCAATAGTCAAAGGAGAAAAGTATTAACTACCATAGAGAAGGAATACTTATCGACATAAGGAGGTTAGCTATCGGCTACCGATAGCCATCAGTTAAACTTAAGATATCACAAAACAACCAAAAAGGAGGAAGAACATGAAATAATATAATAAGATTGATGAAGTTATTATCATTGGATCAAGGTTTAGTTTTTTATTAACAATTATCTACTTAAGGAAGAGGCATGATGAATATTGGTATCGTGACAAAGGAGAAGACAAAATAATGGTGGAACAACATAACTAATTAGAAAAGGATTATTGTGATCACAGAAGAGGATACTGAGGATCGGAATGGTATCTTATTATGTTAAGGACCTTTAGTGGATCTGATATAGAAGAGATAGTGAAAACTACAGATCATTTTGTAAGTTGTTACTCCCTAATAATTGTGACAGTAAATCCCTTATTAGGTGACCCTAACAGGTCTATTGTAAATCCTTTAACATGGTGACATTCTCAAAAGAGTATTCAAAATCCTCTAACCAGGCTACTCCTAATAGGGTATAAGACTTTAACAGGTCCCTAGGTAAATCCCATAACTAGGTAGCATCTAACAATGATTTTGTAACCCTTAACCAGGAAAGCTCTTAACCTGGCGTATTTTAGAAGATAACAAATATTTGTGGGCATTGATCCCACATCATGAATTTTTCCCTAATTGGATTTCCACAAGATAAATACCGGTGTTAATATTGTATGAATATTTATCTTATGTTTTATGGATGTTTAATGTTATAATAACCGATAACATTGTTATGAGTTAATTAAACTATATCGATAAATCTATTTAGTGAAGATTTGGGATTGAGTTTTAAAGGTTAAGTTGGTGATTACTAATTCAACCTCCCCTATCATTAACCTATCCTATACCTACAGTCCTTGAGACATCCTCTTGGTGGATATATCACCGGTTGGAGGTAGATTGTGAACCTGGTCAATTGATTGTCGAGTGAAAGGCAATTAAGATCTTGGAGTTAGATTGCCGAGCAAAGGTAGGTGCACCTTATGAAGGAGGGAGAGAGGTCACTAGATTCAACGAACCTTGAAGTGTGATGAAAATGTTTGAATACCTTAGGGTTGAGTTGAGGTTTGAGATTTTTAATTCTTTGGTTGGTTTGAGGAGGAATCATGAACCTGGGAGTGAGTGTGAAGAAGCTACTGAGGAGATGAAGAGGTTGAGTTGGCATCTACTGGTAAAGAGGTGGATTGTTTGGCCTATGAGAAGGATTTTTCAAAGGAGGAGAAATCAAGTTAGGGTTACTACTAATAAAGAGGTTAAGCTTGATAAGGTATGTACACCGGTGAAAGTTTTGACTAAGATTGCAGAGGATAAGGTAGACATGGTTATGGGTGAATTTCATAATCTATTGATTAGATCTGATGAGATATCTAAGGAATGTCTTTTTATTGAGGAGGATAATGAGATTGCTAATATTGAAGAGGCTGATGTTGTTGAAGTTGGAATTCAGACTCCTTTGGATGAATTTGATAACCTTGATGGGGTGGTTGTTGAGTTTGATGTTTTTACAGTAGGGGTGTTACTATTGATGAGATTAGTGAGTACGTGAGAGATTATGATAAGACTCATAGTTATGAGTATATGCATGATGTTGATAGATATTTTTAGATTGACTTATTTAAGTTGAATGCTTATTTGTTGCAGGGATTACCTAGAGGGTGTGAGAGAGGAGACATGTGGCTCTTTCCTGATGTTGATACTAATTAGATTTATTGTGTGAAAGAGAATGTTATCTCTTGTGTTTTAGTGCAGGTATGGAAAGAGGTGTTGTATTTCCTTGACAGAGATGCGTACTCTTAGAGTAATAAATTGTTTCAACTTATTAATTAAATCATCTTGATTTAATTATTAAGTCACTTATGATATCTCTTTTACTTAAGCTAAACTTTAGGCATATAATAATTAATTCTTTTATTAATTATTATTATGCAACCTAGATATTTCCCCTCTAGTGTTTCCCTTTTAGGGTTTTCATATCCTTTTATAAGTATTTCCTCTTTGTAAATTATTAATTAATTGAGGATGCTATTACATTGAGAGTTTTTCTCCATTGTTTTTACAATATGTTTCCTCTTCCATCTATATATTATTTTTGGCCTCCATAGCTTTTTTGCTTCTTTCTTTCTATGGAAGGTTTGCATGTAGGTGATTCTTGGGAGCTGTGGATTGATAGTTTTCATCAAATAAAATACATACTTGAGCATGAGGATGGATATACTGAGGGATAATATGAAGATAGAGTTGATGGTGATGAAGATGGATGAATGGTTGAAGGATAAAGGTGGAGGATTCAATGATGTTTCTGATTTACTGATTGTTGATAGACTTATGATAGAGGTTGTTCAGATGTGTCATGAGTATGAGAATGACTGGATGATGATAAGTGGGTTTGTGAAGAGGAGTGTAGATCTTGAGTTTAGTTCTATTGCTGATCGGTTTGGTTGTTTATGTGGATTTTTTGGCTAGTTTGGTTCAGTACCGAAGATTTGGAGATCATATTAGAAGAGGTAGATAATTTGTGTGTGTCAGTTCATATTCTTAACAATGAGGGTTGAGAAGCCTAAGGTTAAAATGAAATATTTAATCTAGTTTTAGATTTATTCTACAGCTGCAAAGTGAGAGGCTCACTTTTTATTAACCTCGAGTGTCTGATGCAGGAGCATCTTGGGATCTTGGCAATATTGCATCAACCAAAAATATTTTCTTTTAGTTTCTTTGTTCTTCTGTTCTAGTTGAGAAGTTTTGGTGTTTTAGGTGGCGGTCACTCCCTTTGGCTCTTTATCTTATGCAACCTAATGGGTTTGTTCTAGAAATCTTGGAGAATATTTTTCTATGATCACATCATGTTTTGTTCTATTTTGAAGAAGATATCTTAAGATTGGTATGATCTTATTCTATTCTTCAGTTTCCTTGTTGGTCTTTGTGTTTTCTGATCGGTTTCACGATCTTTCGGGGGGGAATCTCTGTGTGCAATCGTGCCATCCCATTATTATGATTGAGGCTGCCATATTTGTATGATCAAATCTCCTCATTCTTGCATTGGATATTTTCCGAAAGGTTTTGGGTCCTGACCTAATTTTTGTAACACATTTCCTTCTTCTTGGCTTGCGGTTTTTTATATATTTGTAGTCTTAGGGTCTTTACAGATAGAGATTTTGAGTAGGTATCTTCGAGAGGTTTTCTTATTGTAATCAGGCATGTGTGCCTTAGAATATAACCTGACATGTGCCTAGGAATGTATGTTGTAAATCTTGGAGGATGATAATATGAAGGCTTGTGAGGCATGTTTATTATTAATTTCTGAGTTGTTTATGAATTATTGTGGATTATTTCCATTGTGTTGACTCTTGTGGAATGGTTGGACTGTCTCCATTTGGGATACTCTTTCCATGACTGTATCACATATTCCTTCTTATAGGTTTTTTTAGTGAGCGATGTTTAGTAGTAGGACTCTTGAAAGTGTTGGCGGGAGGCCATCAAAATGCAAAAATAAAAATATAATGTCATACTTTAGCGGTCCATCAAACGAAGATACACCATGAACACTTTCACCTAATGATTTAATCAATTCAAATGCCTATATCATAGAGAATGTTCCAATGGATACCCATTGTAGCCAGACTAAGTTAATCGAATTGGATGACAATATCATTGATGATGTTTCTGAGAATGTCATATATGTTGTTGCTGACAATGTTGGTGATGTTGTTGTTGAGAATGTCATAGATATTGTTGCTGACAATGTTGGTGATGTTGTTGCTATAGCTAGAGATGATGGTGGAATTACACGAAAGAGGAGAAGAAAAGAAACAAAAAAAATTGGGCTCAAATGGGAAATGACAAGGACATATAAGATGGATTGGGTTTCAACCTATATCCATTCATTATTGAAGTGCCAAATCTAGACAAAAACAAACTTGCAGTAGAATGTGAGTGTCTAATCTATAGTTGGAGACTTAAAAAGGACAAAAAATATAGTTGGAATTGGACACAATAGAAATGTATATCGACAAAGTGTATGAGAAAAGATCATAGAAAAAAGAAAAAATTAGTGGTTAGATGGAAAAAAGGAAAAATGTAAGCATGTCAAGTGTGTAGAGGAAATTAAAGAGAATAATAAAAGACTGAAGAAGACACCTGAATGCATAGGTTCACTTGAATCTCTATATAACAAAATGGAAGGAACATATAAGTCCAAAATTGTTCAGTTGGTTATTCTTTTTAAACTTTTGAGCAGAGGTCATCCCATGACAGACTACTTTGATATTGTTGAAATATTAAAATTTCTAAATGTTCCAAGATATCCTGTTACTCATTGGTCAGTAAATAGTGGATGAGATTTGGTAAGTTGTCTTGCTGAAGTGGAAATAACTGATCTACAAGAAAAAGTAAAGGCATACAACTATATTGCATTATTTTTAGATGAAGTTATAGTGGTAGAAAAAATTCTTGGATATGTATACATGTGTATACTATAGATAACCATGTCTACCAACCTACTCCATATTGTTAAGATGAACAATTCCACAGTGCAAAATTTATATGAACTAGTTAAGAAAAATTTAAATGAAATTTCCAGTACAAATGACTTTACAATTGCCAAAAAGATGGTGTGTGTAGGAGCAGATGAAGCTGCATTGATGCAATGTCAAAGGAATGGTCTATGCGTAAAGCTTCAAATGTGCATTACACCATACATGGTCCCCATTCACAACATGACATAAATAATTAATTTAGAATTTAAAATTGTGAGCACTTATGATCGGGTAGCTAGAGTTGAAGAACTAGTTTGCAATATCTACACATACTTATGCCGAAGTCCCGAGCATTTTACAAATTTCAGAAATTTTTTGAGGTAATTATCAATGGAAATAAGGTACTTAAGGAAGGTTACACTTGATGGATATCCTTGTGTGGACCTGCATAGTATTTTTTCTTAGAATATAAATCCCTAATTGGACTAATGTACGAATAATGTGAGTCAGTACCTCTAGATGCTAAAATTTTGCATAGGTTAAATAATGTAGAGACACTGTTAACCTTGGTTGGTATTATCCCCCTATTGAACCAAATGAACTCGCTTGTTAAAAATTCGCAAGAGGGAACTATGTATATTCAAGAATATGCTATTCTACATAGAATGTCTTTCATGGCCATCAATAATCAATATCTAAATCAACATCCATTCAATGATGAATCCTTTAGTAGTTGGAATCAAATTACAGATTTGGGTTGTGTTGATAATTTTTTTAAGGTTCAATTGTAGAGGGGAGTTATGTGTCTTTGTTCTTGGACAACACATATCAATATTTCATCATATCATGTCTTCTAGTGTGTGGTCTAGTAGATTTAGAGATATACTTGTTAGACTAGAAGATTTCAACGACATTGTGAGTTCTTTGAAAACCAATTTATAGAAGGTCGCAAAAGATGTTTGATCAAAGATTTTAAATTTATTCCCTTGGGAAGAATTAGTAGAAGTCATGTCTATTGTGTATCCTAATTATTGGAGAATTCTCGATCCAAAATATTTTTATAAGAGGCTACAAAAATTGGTGACTTATTTTGGTAAGAGTGCCAATTTCAAAGTTGATGGAAAGGAAGTAGTAGGAGCTATAAATACAACTAAGTTTTCAAAGCAATCAACCCATTTTGCAGCAATAATGTATGAATAGGTTAATAATTTTGATTGTCTGTACCTACCGGGATCAATAAAATGACTTTGGGAAAAAATAACTCAGAGCCCAATGTTGCATGATGAACTCTTAGAATTCTTAAAAATTGTTGACTTGAGTCAAACCATGATATTGGGTTTTGTTGAGGATGAGAGATTTTTCAGTGCATTAGGGTTCTTGGAATCAAAGACAAGAAACAATCTCGACAAGAACTTGGAAGTTTGTTTGAGGGTTTATACCAGTCGGTATAAAATCAAAGCTTTTCCTTATGAAAGGAACTCACACACTAGAATTCCATATGTGAAAGGAGATGGTTAGGAAAATTTTTGAATAATAATGATAGTATTAAAATGAAGAGAACAACAAGTAGTCATGTTGAGATGAATGCAAGTAGATGGCAGAGCGAACAAAATAAAAGACAGAATGAAAAAGAAAGTGAAGTACAGTTCGACAAGATGAATTAAAAATTGGATTTGGGTCAATCATGATAAGTTAGTCAGTGAGATTTAGAATTTTCTAAGAGACTCTCAATTCTCAGAATACTACTAGCTATTTATAATTTTTACGGTAATTCATGAAACGAATTGTAAAATCCAAATTGATTTCTTTATACTGGTGAAAATTCAAGTGCACTTCTTAATTTTTCATTTATAAATTATTTATTAATGTTCTAAGTAGCTTTAATGTGTTCCATGATTCATTGTATAATTTTTGTAAACATTGTCTTCAATTTTGATTTATTAAATTATCAATTTCTCTTTATGAAGTTTGAATGTCAATGAATTATAAATATTGTCTTCAATTTTGATTTATAAACACTTTTTAATATCAATAATTAAAATGAGAATATTAACAATTTCAGATAGTAGGTTGTGAATGTTATTATGTAATAGTAATGTGTATTATGTATACTATAGTAATGTGTATTTTGTATACTTTACTTCTATAGGTTGCCATATTGAAATCATTTTAATATTTTTTAATTTATAAATTAGCTTTAAACTATTAATTTTATCTTCAAATGGTGGATCCTACTAGCAATATGGGATGATGCAAAATAATGTCAGGTAGGTTTTGCTAATATATGACTGGTTAGGTCTATCACACAACATCACATATTGTGCAAGATGAGCCTACCACCAAAATGTGACGAAGCCATAGCTTGTCATGCATCTTTGTGGGACTATATTTGTCTTTAAATGGTTAGTTGTACTTGTCTAGAAAATATGCAATTATGCAAAATAATTCTAGGTTGAGGTCATTTTTGGCACTATACCACTTTGGTTCAGTTTATCACATGTTATTGAAGACAGTCCTACCACCAAAATGTGAGAAAGCCATAGTTTTCCATGTACCTTCGTAGGATCATCTTATAAACAAATAAACTATTATTTGTTCTTTAAGTGGTGGGTCCTACCACCAATATGTGATTATGAAATATAATGCGAGGTGTCCAATTTAATTAGAAATAGGTACAATTGATTAATAATCAATTTACTACTACTGATGATCTTTGTGACTGATGACGATCAATGAACCAAGTTCAAAACTACAGGCTAGGGTTTCTTTTATGTTGTTGATTCACTCATATGGTCCTTAATGATGGTTTTCACTGATTCTTGTTGAAAATCCACTCGATCACTTCATAATTGCATTCAATTATAGATAATTTAATATTTATGAAGAGTCGTAGTTGATTAATTTATATAATTCAGGCAGTACGAGAAACTAAAGAAAAAGTAAGGGTTTTAACTTCAACTTTTCTTAGTAAGATATCAAGTACAAGTAAGTTGACAACCTATTGGTTAGTTTTGATGAACTATAATTGATTGAATATTTGAAGATGTTAAGTTGATGATCATGCAAGGCATTAAATTAGTTAATGTATTGTATTGTCATTGATGTCAACTTGATATAATCTGTATGGTCATGGACATACTACTAAAGACTTCAAAGAACCAATGAATTAAATGCTATGCTATCAGTAATGCATAAAAGTTGAGTATTCACAAAGTGACTGTATACACTGATGGAGTGCACACCAATGGTCAGAGTAAAAGAGAAAAGTTACAGTGTTACCCAATGAGAAAAAGCACAACATTACCGACAAGAAAAGTCACAGTGTTACCCGACGAGCAAAGTCACAGTGATACCCGACGAGAAAAGCACAGTGTAACATGACAGACAGAATTATAGTGTTTCCTGACGGATAGAGATCTCAAAGAAAACTTAAGTCACACTGAAAGAACAGTCAGTTATCACCGATGACTAACTGATGTATTGACTGACAGAACAGAGAGTTCAGAAATGAAAAAAATCTTAGCTGTCAAGAGCTAAATATAGACTTAACTGATACTTATCATTGTTTTAAGCAACAAGATAAAGCCGGAGATAAGTAAAAGATTTGAAGCTGCTTTGTCCAGCTGGCAAGAAGATCTCTACGAGATAAAACTAGAGTTTTTTCTTTAAATCTAACTGGTGAGAATTATGGATCATGCCAAGATCAAGAAAGCCATGAAACAGTGAAATCATGTCTATTTAAGAGACAAAATTATTCATTACGAAAAAGGGGGAGTGACAAGAGAATAGATGCTGAAGAGATTATGAAGGAGAAGAAAGTCTTCATTCAGACCTGATCAACAAGCTAAGGAAAGAGCTAGATTCTATAGACACCGACGACAGTGTAACAACATCACAGAGCATAACAATGTGGAGCAAAGATATTGAATTGATCATATTGATAAAAGAGGTAATGCACTTACAATAGATCTGAAAATATGCAATTCAAGTTGTATGTGTGAACATATCACTTTACTATTTCAGTTTAACCATTGAAGCATCAAGTCTCTTAACCGAGCAGGACTTAAAAGTCTTTTCTAATTGAGATACAACCCAAGGAGTATCAAAAAGTTTGATCATCCAAAGTAGAATCCGATATGCCCAATACCTATTGGCAGGCCAAGTGAGTGTTTGATTAAGGATGGTAGCATTAGATGCCAACTTTATAAATCCTCTAACAAGGTCACACCTAACAGTGTGTTTGTAACCATTAACAGGGTTGGCTCTTCATCGAGCTCACTTCAGAAGAGTGAAAATTTGGGGTACCGGTCCCAGTGGTTTTTTACCTTAATAGGGTTTCCACATTAAAAATCCAGGTGTTATGTGTTTATGAGTCATTGCTTTATTGTTTTACATTTCAAATAATTTACTCTAGATTGATCGGTATACACTAGTAATTTACTGTGTTTCGGTAAATAGAAAGAGTGCTTATTGGTAAACATACAATAGAAGGTTTTACAAAGCATTATGACAAGTAGAAATTTTATATAATTATTTTAAGACATTCATATTGAAGGACTAAAGATAACTAGAGGTATAAATTTATGGTTCTAAGTTTTAAGGGTTGATTTAAGGATTATTTTTTGAGGCCACTGATTCACCCCCCCTCTCATTTATTACTAACAATTGGTATCAAATATTGTGTGCTTAGTAGGAAGGTTTGAAGACCTAAGAAAAATATCATAAGATGAACATATGAGATGTGCCCAAGTTGAACAAGGAAAACTTTGCTTCATGGAAAAGAAGAATATCAATACTTAGATACTAAATATGTGTTGCCCACAGGAGCACCCAAAGTTGAAGAAATGAGAGAGAAGCATGAGCACAACTGCAAGATGATAGATCTTTATTCCTCACTCTCCAATGCTGAATTTCAAGATGTCAAAATCTGCACTTCTGCAAAGTAGATGTGGGGTAAATTGATGCTTGTACATGTTGGTGATAAAAATGTTCTGAGAGCCAAGGCAGAAATCCTTAGAGGAAAGTTTGATGATCTCAAAATGAAAGAAGGTGAAAAAATGACATAGTACAACACAAGAATCAAAGAGGTATTCAATGCTATCCAAGGAGTTGGAGGTGTACTAGAAGAAGATACAGTGGTAAGTAAAGTTCTAAGCACCTTACTGCCTACTTATACTATTAGAGTATCTTCCATACAAGAAATGAGAGTAGTAGAAAATAACAATGTTACTCTAGATAGTTTGATTGGAAGACTGATTTCATTTGAGATGAACAATTTTGATAATAGTGTCTTACCAAACATAGATTCTGCATTCAAAACTTCTATGAGAATAAGTAAATCAAGTCATAAACACACTATGAGAAAATATAGTGATAGTGAAAGTGAAGAAGAAGATCTTGATGAAATTGAAGCACTTATGGCTAGAATAATGTAGAGAGGCAAAGGTAAATACAAAGGTAAATTATCACTTGTTTGTTTTAATTGTAAAGAGATTGGACACTTTGCTGCAAGATGTCCTAACAAAAGAAAAGATGATAGAAGTAATGACAGATCATTTGAAAAGAAGTCTGACAGAGGTGATTGCAGAAGCTACTGACAATCATAAAGAAGAGATACCTGAGACTACAAGGACAAAGGAAAGAAGGCCAATTACCTAGATAAATGCAAATATGAAGATACTGACACCGAATGTGATGAAGACATTGAGATGGTGTTTGTAGCAGTAAAAGATGATTCAGATGATGATGAAGAAAGGTATGTAGAAACTGCACTCATATCTAAAGTTAGTAAAAATGATGTCTGGATCATAGATAGTGGCTGCACTCACCATATGACCGATGACAAGTAAAAGTTTGAGACTTTTTAATAATATAATTGTGGTTTAGTAAGAATGGGCAATGATACACCTTGTCCAGTTGAAGGTAAAGGAACCATAATGTTGAATAACCTGATTAAATGTGAAAATGCTTACTGGGTTAGAGGATTGAATTATAATTTTTTAAGTGTTTCTCAGTTGAATAATTTAGGTCACAGAGTAGCATTTGAAAACAAGAAGGAAAAGATCTTCAATAAACTAGGAAGTCTGATTAGTACCGGTGAGAAAACAAAAGGTAACTTATTCTATTTGAATGATACTAACACCACTTGTTTGATGGCTAGAAATGAAGACATATGGTTGTGGCACAAAAGATTGTGTAATGTGAACTTTGACAACATGATAAAAATAAGAAAAAAGAGAAATGTCAGAGGCTTACCAATGACGACTAAGCCAGACAATATCATGTGCAAAAATTTTCAAAAAGGTAAGATGACAAAGTTTAGTTTCAAAAGAAAAACCCATACATCTGATGCAATTCTAGAATTAGTCCATAGAGATCTATGTGGACCCATGAGGACAAAGAGATACTATGGAGATAGGTATTTTATTCTCTTTGTTGATGATTTTTCTAGAATGATGACGGTCATGTTTCTAAAAGATAAATCAGAAGCATTTAAGATGTTTAAGTGGTACAAAGCAATGGTAGAAAAACAAAGTGGTAAAGAATTAAAATGCTTAAGGTCGGATAGAGGAGGGGAATTTACACCAGATGAATTCACTGACTATTGCAATGAGAACGGCATCAAAAGACAGGTTTCTACACTAAGAACACCATAGCAAAATGCAATTGCTGAAAGTAGGAACAGATCCATTGTTGATTGTGCAAGGAAACTAATGATAGAGAAAGGCATCGCCCAAATATTCTAGAGGGAAGTTGTTAGTACTAATGTTTACACATTGAATAGAGTAGAATTGAAGAAAGACACCAAGAAGACACCCTATGAGCTTTGGTATGGTCACACACCCAATGTAAGCTACTTCAAGATCTTTGGTAGTCAATGTTATATCTTAAAAGATGATAGAAATGGAAAGCTTGACTACGAAAGTGATGAAGGTATCCTTCTAGGGTATTCCACCAAGAGAAAGGCTTATAAATGTCTCAATAAAGCCTCTTACAAAATTGTTGAAAGTGCAAATGTAAAGATAGATGAATTTGCAAAGAAGAATGAAAAGGAAAGCACAAAATAACTAGAGGACTACATTAGGTTTTGTTACAATGGATAACTTGACACTCTACCCGACCAAAAATGTAGAGCTCCTGAGAAATAGATTATTGCACCCGAGCATTAGGCTACAAATACCGAAAATCATGATATTGCTCAAGATGATGTACCAAGCGATGGAGATCAGAATGAAGGACACAATGATGATCAAGATGATAGACAAAGAATTGAACCTATACTTGACAGATATGTTAGAAGGAACCATTCATAGAACCAGATCATAGGAGACAAGAAGGCTGGTATGAGTGCCATAAGTAAGTCTCTAAACACAAGATGTCTTATTTATGATTTTGAGCCAAGATCTGTCAATAATGCACTTGATAATGATGAATGGATAAGTGCTATGAATGAAGAAATTGAGTAGATTGAGAAAAACAAGACATGGACACTTGTACCAAGACCAGATGACAAGAATGTCATCGGTACAAAATGGATATTCAAGAATAAGCTGAATGGGAATGGAGAAGTCACTAGAAACAAAGAAAGACTAGTATGCAAGGGGTATGCACAAGAAGAAGGGATTGATTATGGAGATACCTTTGCACCCATTGCTACGCTAGAAGGAGTTAGAATACTACTTGCTTATGCTACATATAAAGGCTTCAAGGTATACCAAATGGATGTCAAGTCTGCATTCCTAAATGGAATACTTAAGGAAGAGGTATACATTGAGCAACTAGAAGGGTTTGTTGATCTAGACAAGAGGAACATGGTATGTAGACTACACAAAGCCTTTTATGGATTAAAACAAGCACCAAGAGCATGGTATGAAAGACTTCATTCCTATCTCATAAGTATTGGATTTGTAAGGACTAGTGAAAATAGTAATCTTTATTTGAAGGAAGATATTGATGCTAACATTTTGATTGCTGAAATATTTGTTGATGACATCATATTTGGAGGCAATGATATGCTATGCAAATCATTTGAAAATGAAATGAGCAAATAATTTGAGATGTCTATGTTTGGAGAGACCAAGTTCTTTCTTGGTCTGTAGATCATACAACAAGATGAAGGTATTTTCATTACACAATCCAAATACATCAAGGAAGTGCTGAAAATATTCAAGATGGAAGATTCCAAGCTAGTTGGAACACCGATGGCAACTGGATATAAGCTGACAAAGGAGGAAAAGTCAATGGAGGTAAATCAGACTTTGTACAAATCAATGATTGGCAAACTCATGTATGTAGTACATACTACCAGATATTGCACATGCAGTAGGAATAGTTGCAAGATTTTTTGCTAAACCCATGGAATCACATATGAATGCTGTGAAAAGAATGCTAAGATATCTGAAGAATACCGAGGAATATGGATTATGGTATAGAAGAGAAGGCAAATTTGAACTTAAGTTTTTTACCAATGCTGATTGGGCTGGAAACATTGATGACCGAAAGAGCACAACTTGAGAAAAATTCTTTATGGGTGACAGACTTGTCACATGGATCAACAAGAAGCAAGGATGCATCTCTCAGTCTATTGCAGAAGAAGAGTATGTTACCGCTGCTGCAAACTGCTCAAGTATTGCATGGATCAAATAGTTACTGGAAGGTATGCATTTGCAAATTCTTGAACCAGTAATTATCTATTGTGATAATACCACTGCAATAAAAATTTCCAAGAATCCAGTCATGCATGCTAAAACAAAGCATATTTCCATCAAATATCATTATTGAAGAGAACAAGCTCAAGAAAAGGAGGTGATACTTGAGTATGTTCAATAAAAGGAACAATTAGCTAATATCATCACCAAGCCACTACCCAAGGATGCATTTGAGTACTTGAGAGAGAGACTAGGGGTCAAACCCTTGTCTACTAGTCATTAAGATGACTAGAAGGAAACAACAGTCTACATATTATCAAAATATCATTTATGTTGATGCAAGAAAAGAGATGGACTTTAAAGATACATCTATACAAAGCAAGGTATATATCTACACTGAGCACCAGAGTTCTATTGCTGATGGATTGGGAATTTTAAGGAATATATTATGGATAGAAAGGAATGTTTGGCATTAATGTCAAATATTTATTTGGCATTGTTATCAAAGGGAGAGATTATACCCATTATCACACAAGGAGAGATTATATCAAGAAATATTATATCCATCACATTATCCAAAGGGAGAGATGTAACTAGAAAGGGAGAGTACATATAAAGGGAGAGAATTGCTGACAACAAACATCAAAAGAAGAGAATAGTCAAAGGGAGATGGTTTGACACAGAAGGAGAACACATCACATAAGAGAAAGAAAGATTCTACATCTATCCAGTGAAGGGATTGAAGATAAAAATAAAGCTACAAGAATCAAATCCAAGATATCAGAAGCTTACCGAGGACCAAATATTTGTATCGGCTATAGTACATAAGATTGGTAGTTTGATGAACTTCAACTGTTATATTTCATATTGTATTAGTAATAATATAGTGTGATAATATAGTGTGTTGCCATCAATGCTAAAGGGAGAGATTGATGAACTATAACTGATTGAATTTTTGAAGATGTTAAGTTGATGATCATGCAAGGAATTAAATCAGTTAATATATTGTATTGTCATTGATGTCAACTTGATATAATCTATATGGTCATGGACATACTTCTAAAGACTTCAAAGAACCAATGAATTAAAGGCTATGCTATCAGTAATGCATATAAGTTGAGTATTGACAAAGTGACTATATACACCGATGGAGTGCACACCGATGGTCAGAATAAAAGAGAAAAGTCATAGTGTTACCCGATGAGAAAAGTCACAGTGTTACCTGATGAGCAAAGCACAGTGTAACCCAATGGATAGAATTAGAGTGTTTCCCAATGGACAGAGATCCCAAATACAATTGAAGTCACACTGACGGAACAATCAGTTATCATTGACAAGTAACTGATGTATTGACTGACAGAACAAAGATTTCAAAAATGACAAAATGCTTAGCTATCAAGGGCTAAATATAGACTTAACTGATACTTATCATTGTTTTAAATGATAAGACAAATCTAGAGATAAGTAAAAGATTTAAAGCTTCTTTGTCCAGTTGGCAAGAAGATCTCTACGAGATAAAACTGGAGTTTTTATTTAAATCTAAGTGGTGAGAATTGTGGATCATGCCAAGATCAAGAAAGCCAATAAACGGTGAAATCATGTCTATTTAAGAGACAAACTTATTCATTATGAAAAAGGGGGAGTGAAAAGAGAATAGATGCTGAAAAGATTATGAAGGAGAAGAAAGTCTTCATTCAGACCTTATAAACAAGCTAAGGAAAGAGCTAGATTACGCAGACACTGACGAATAGTGAAACATCACAGAGCAGAATAGTGTGGAGCAAAGGTATTGAATATATTATATTGATCAGAGAGGTAATGCACTTACAATAGATCTGAAAATATTCAATTCAAGTTGTATGTGTGAACAAATCACTTTTATGTTTTAGTTTAACCATTGAAGCATCAAGTCTCTTAACCGAGGAGGACTTAAAAGTCTTTTCTAATTGAGATACATCCCAAGGAGTATCAAAAATTTTGATCATACAAAGTAGCATTGGATATGCCTGATACCTATTAATAGGCCAAGTGAGTGTTTGATCAAGGATGGTAGCATTAGATGCCAAATACTAAGTGAAAAAATATTTATCTAAATCCTCTAACAAGGTCACACCTAACACTGTGTTTGTAACCTTTAACAGGGTTGGCTCTTCACCGAGCTCACTTCAGAAGAGTGAAAATTTGGAGTGCTGGTCCCAACGGTTTTTCCCTTAACATGGTTTCCACATTAAAAATCCACGTGTCATGTATTTGTGAGTCACTGCTTTATTGTTTTAAATTTCAGATAAGTTACTCTGGATTGATCAATATACACTAGTTATTTATTGTGTTTTGGTAAATAGAAAGACTTCTTATCGGTAAACATATAGTAGAAGGTTTTACAAAGAATTCCAAAAAGTAGCAATTTGATATAAGTATTTCAAGGCATTCATCTTGAAGGACTAAAGATAACTAGAGGTATAAATTTATGGTACTAAGTTTTAAGGGTTGATTTAAGGATTAATTTTTGAGGCCAGTGATTCACTCCCCCTCTCTGTTATTACTAACAAGTTTAATTATTTCTATCTGCAAAAGAGTTTTCTTGGTATTTTAGGGCTTAGTTTTGAAAAATAAGTAATCTGATTGAGAGAAAACAAATTTTAAATATTCAATCTTTTTTAGAAGCATTATTTGTAGATTTATTATATACCCTAAGTTTAAATACGATGAGTGGAAATTCAAGAAGAGGTTCAACTAATGCTAAGAGGCACCTACATGAAGATATTATTGCTCAATTGCCTGGATCTTCAAAAAGGGGAAGGTATGCCGAGGGTGCAAGCTTTCTATCTAATATAGTTGTGGAAAAGGAATCATCTTGTGGGGATCATTACACCCAAATTAGCAGAAGGGATTTTTTCATGTATTCCTATAACAAGAGTAGATCCCCAATACCAGTATAATGCATGGAGATTGGATTTGGGAAGGTTTTTCGTCCCATTTTTTTTCTATGTAGACTTAATTACAGCTGTGGCAAAAAGATATAATATAGACAAAAGGTCTATCTCCACAAAGAAGGGTGTTTTATTGGCCGGTTTGATAGGGAATCTATTTGTGAAACATTTATGTTAAACTCTAATGCTCATGTGCCCATTGATTTTCTATCTCTAAGGAGGGAATACACAAAGGACAAAGGTAGCTTCAAGGTTAAATCACTTCCATTTCATAGAAGTGATAAGAAGGATGAGAAACCTATTGCATTTTGGAAGACAAATGTTGAGCCCCTTGATTATGAAAGTTATGCTCGGATTATTTCATATACACTTACTTCGCACTTTACCAAGTGTTGGGAATTGATACATACAGTCCAAGATGTCTGTGCATCTTATAATTTTGGCCATCAAAATTTCTTGAACATAATAAAAAATTCTTTGAATTTTCCTCGTACATTTCTAATGTTATTCACAAAATCCTTTTGGGTATAAAAAGGGTAGCCCTATTGTTAGATTTAGGTGGTATTCTCTATTATGCTGCATTATTTTGTATGGTGGAAGTAAGGTTTATCCTTGCCTTTGGGGTCTAGAGTTGGATTTAATAAATGTAGATGAACAAAACTAGAGGTTTCCTATTCAATAATGAATGGATTTATGGGACATGTACTGTGACAACTTCAATTATGTCATGTTTGAGGAATTATTTATCAAAGTTGTGATGCAAAAATTTGGCGTACCTAATAAATTATAGATTATTAAACATGGTGAGGAGATTTTTGAGGCCCCTTGAGTTAGAGTCCTAGCTAGGAATATACCATAACTAGGGAGACTAGTTTTTCTACCTCATTTACACTTTTACCAGAGTTTATGATGCACTAGTTAACCTCATATTTTGCCTAGAGATGTGCCAGATAGAATTTCTTTCTTAGAAATCATTTGGCAGCTGAATGAGTCTGACAAGGCTCTTTTAAGAAACCAAAAGACAAAGAAGGGATTCTTCCTCCCAAAAAACAATATTTTTGTGGGATTCCAAGGTCTTTGAAAAAAGGAGGTTTTGACCTGGTATATTCCAAGTTACTACCATACAAGAAGGATTTTTCAAAAAATTAGAAAATGTGGTCCAGAACACTTTATTCATCAGAGTAAGGTCGAGTTTAGATTGGAAACCTTTTTCATGAGCATGACCATTTTGAGGACTTAATTAGAAATGTTTCTTCTGATGTCAAATTTCAAAGGATAATAGAGATGGAAGAAGAAAAATTGAAAAAGATTGACCCAACATACAAAGTGGTACACACTGAATTAGAGGGACAAAATTTCAGCTTGTCCCCTAATTTTTTAGTTGAGGACAAGGCTCAGGATAGAATGATCATAAATTTTGAAAGAGGAGAGGTAGGAGAGGACGTTAGAGAATTGACATGCTCGAAATTTATATTTTACAAGTTTGTACATTATCAAGAGTTTAGCAACTTTGTCCTAAAATATAAAAAGGAGCAATTTTCTAATATGCTTAGAGAAAGGTTGCCATCAGGGAATCTGACAGACAATGACATGGATAGATTTATAGCTGAAGTATTGGAGGAGGTTAATTATTTTATATCGAAGATGACCCTTGAGGAGAAAAGATAAATTGTAGCAAATAGTGGATGTTTGTTACTCTAAGGATGATACCTCTCTTCTACAATTGTATTGGACATGATAAGAAGGGAATCTTCAAACTTTCTAGCTTTACCAACTAAAGAGAATGCTTAGGAGTTGTATTTTGGATCATGTTATAGCTCTCAATATGAAGCATTGGTAGTGTGGTCAATATTTATTGATGACCATATTGAAAAGGCCCATATTAAGAATGGGTAGGAGATCTTACTAGTAACTTGACTGTAATGAAAATGAGGTCGAATGATAGATCTACAACACTGTTAACAAAAGAGTTGATGATTTATCTTGCAAATGTTAACAAGATTCAAGAATATTTGAGTAAGTTAAAACTTGAAAATGGAAAGTTTATATAGGAGTATAATAAGGTGGTGTCACTCCTACCTTCTCCACATCCTACTTCAAATTATTCTACTACTTCTTCACCCCATTTGCTGATGTCAGATGCTTCAAGTTTACTTTAGGAGATAAAGAAACTCAAGGATGAAGTATCAAGGTTGGAAGATGAGATTGAAAGGAGAAAAGTGGCTGAGATAAGATCAAACAAACATGGAGAGAAGAGATTCAATGATTTTTTATAAGAGCATAAAAAGGGGGAGTCACTCCTCCATTTTTTAATGAAGTAGCAAGGTTGGAAGATGAGCTAAAAAGGAGAAAAGTGGCTAAAAAAGGTCAAATGATGATGGAGAGAAGAGAGTTATTGATTTTGTAGAAGATAATAATAAGGTGGGGTTATTCCTCCCTTCTAATTCCATGCTACCAGAGATAGATGATTTATCTGTGTTGACTACAAATCTGCGTGACCAAAGGATTTGGTGCAAGAGCGCCTAAGTAAGGTTACATGGTAACCTAGGGTTCCTAGTCAAATTTTGGCTTGTAGTGGTATTATCCAAGACACTAGTGTAATAAGAGGGCTAGATAGTCTTGAAATATGTTTAGATGGTTAGGAGGCCTAACTAGATCATTTGATAGTCCTAAAGTTATAGTTTGTCCATTTTGGGAAAGTTGCGCAATTGTTGCAAATGTGTTAAAATAGTACATTTGTACATTAGAGGGATAAATTAGAAAAGAATAGGTTAGGATACCTATTTCATGGATTTTTAAGCCTAAATATTCATTTGGTTAAGTTTTAGACTGAGTTGACCAAGTTGGAGTGCAAGAATGAAAAAGTTGTTGACAACTTTGCAAAATTATCAATGTTGTCATTGACAACATTTCTTGCTCAAGTGAATCTTTGAGTATATGGTTATGTAACTATCTTAAATAGTTTTATTGGAAAAGGATAAACTATATAAGGCCTCCCTTGACCTATGTAAAGGGTTGGACACAATTTGATTAATGCATGAGCAAGTATTCTGAGCATTTTGTTTTATCATAGTTAGTGTATTTTCTTGTTTGAAGTTTGTTAATGGATTAGAATCTGCACAGTAACTCATGCACAAGGTAGTAGATGTAATTCCTTGATTCTTTGTGTGAGTAGTTAGTTTTTTTTATTCCATTTCATTGCTTTTGTAAATTAGTTTTATTTTAGCACTATCGCAGGTCTAAACCAGGCAGTTTTTATTAATGGAGTCATAACTCCTCTTCCCACTATGGCTTTTGTCTAGTTCCTTGGGATTTGGGAGATGACTCCTTGTAAATTATTGGTGCAAGAGGTTGGGCCTTGGAAAGAAAAAGAGCTATTTTTATGGTGATGCACTAGGCAAGCCAGAGATGCATGGCTAGGGATCACAGTGAGTTGAAGAAGCATTATGAGTGATTGGATGCACTGGCTGCTTCAATCAGATCATGTGGGGAGGAGGATATGAATGTGAAGAAGGTCCATGTACAAGGAGAAATTATGGTCATGACTCTTTCTTGGTGAAAGAAAAAACCCTTATGGGTGTTCTCTGTAAATTTTGAAACCCTTGATTTTAGGCTTGTCTATAACAAACCCCTGTACAGACAGTTTGGGGAAGTGGGACCAGATAAATCTGAGGTGTTTTGGAAAAGGGTGTCAGGAAATGAAATTTGTTTTCCAAATTGTTAAGAATTTTTTTGAGTTATGTGGAAAAGGTGTCCAATTAGGCCTAATTCCTTGTATCCTTGTTTTGATGAGTTTGAAGTACGTTCTTGAAATTAATTAGGGTTTCATTACAATTTATGCTTTTAGGAATTATATTGGATTCAATTACCTAGTTATAATCCTTCCTCTCCTTTGGTTACTAGTCATGGTCATATTGGATCACTTAGTGTAGGAGATGCAAGAAGACCTCCATGGGAATATTGATAGTTGAGTTGATTTCTTTATGGTGCAGACAAGTTGAATTGGTGAAGGATTTCAGAAGGGAATCCTTGTCAATTAGGGCTGGTAAAGAACCCTAATAGGCTAGAGAAGTGGCCTAGAGAAGAACCTAGGAGAAGGAAGGGTTGGAGAGAAAGATTTTTCATTACATCAGATTGGTGTCAGAGAAAGTCAAAGATTTGGGAGTTGTTGTATGTCTCTATATACTAGTGAATCAGTAGGGGGGATCAGTATGGTGACTAATAAAGAGTTAGATAAGGAGATGGGTGTGAAAAAGGAGAAAAATAGACTCCTTGAAGAAGCCCTAGATAAAATGAGAGTGAAACTACAAGAAGTTGTTGATGGAGCCAATGACAAAGGAAAAGAAGGTGAAAGTAGCGACAGAGGTAAAAAGCAAATTGATGAAGAAGATACCATCCCTAAACCACACCCACCATTGAATGAAGAACTATTCTTGAAAGCCATCAAGGAACTAGAAGGAAAGGCATTAGAAGGTTTACCAATATTTAGTGGGAAAATGGATATCGAGGTAGTAATGGAGTGGATTGAGGGGATGGAAAACTATTTTGAGTGTGAAGGTGTTACATAGGCACAAAAACTCAAGGTTGCAAAGTCAAGGCTAAGAGGATAAAAATTGACATGGTGGAAGTATCTGCAAGATGAAAGAGTTAGGATGGGTAAACAACCTATAGCTAACTGGAAAGCCATGGTGACTAAAGTAAAAGAGAACTATCTACCAGAAAACTATGAAATACAACTTCATAGAAAGAGATAAGGTTTGAAGAACAAAGATTTGGATGTGGCCTCTTATACAGAGGAATTTCAGAAGTTATGTCTCAGGTCCAAGATTCAAGAAGAGGAGACTATTAAGGTAGAAAGATACTTGGGTGGTCTAAAATGTAACATCCAAGAAGAGATAAGTTTGTGGACTCGAACCACTATTCAGAAGTTCCACCAATTATCTCTTAAGGTGGAGGATAAGAACAAGAAGAAAGGTGACTCCAATGTCAAAGGAAGGGGCAGAGGAAGAGACCAAGGGGGTCATAGAGGTGGTTATTAAGGCAGGGGTAATTGAAAAAGAAACTATGGAGAGTCCAAGTTGACAGAGCATGATAATGAAACTACTCCAAGAGGGGATTATACCAGAGGAAGAGGTACTCAAGGAGGCTCTAGTAGAGGAAGGGGTTTAGGTAGAAGTAATTCATACTTTGCAAGTATGAAATGTTATAACTGTTGTCGGTTGGGTCACCCAACCTATAGATGTCCTGATAAGCCTACTTCATCAAACAATGGTAAGAGGATAATATATACTCATGATGACACAACAAGTGCCAAAACACCAAAGGTTGACCACATTGAGTCAGAGATGGGATAAAAATTGATGTTCATAAGAGTTATGATAAGACAACCAGTTAAGGATAAGCCCAAGCATAGGAGAGCATTGTTTAGGGTTAGATATAAAATCCTTGGTAAAGTTTGCAAAGTGATTGTGGATTCAGGCTCCACACAATATCATATCAGAGGAAGCAGTAAAAAAATTGAAATTGGTAAAGATACCTCATGTCAATCCATACAAAGTGACATGGGTGAACAAAGGGCATAGTGTGTTGATGAATGGGCAAACTTGGGCAGAGTTTTCTTTTGCAGGGTATAAAGATAAGTTACTTTGTGATGTGTTGCCTATGGATGCATGCCATCTAATATTGGGCAGGCCTTGGCAATATGATAGGGGTGTAGTGTATGATGGAAAGGAGAATTCCATATCTTTCAAGAAAGATAGTAGAACTTTCAAGATTTAGTCCTTATTGGAGGAAGATGAGCCACAACCCAAGACCCCTAATGTCTTGTTGAGTAGTAGAAAAGAATTAATTAATTCCCTTAGATGAAAGGAGTGAAGGCTATGCCATTTTTCTCAAGCCTAAGGAGGAATAGAAGCTTAAACAAGAGTCTCTGCCATTAGAAGTCCAAGAGTTACTTGAGAAGTATAAAGACATAGTCAATGATGGTACTCCTGCGACTTTACCTCCTAGAAGAGTGATAAGTCATCAAATTGACTTTGTACCTTGTGCATCCTTTCCAAATAAGGAGGCTTATAAACTCACTCTAGAACAAAACCTAGAATTGGCTAGCCAAGTGTAGGAGCTACTAAACCAAGGACTAATCAAGAAAAGCATTAGTCCATGTGTCGTACCTATGGTCTTAGCATCCAAGAAAGGTGGTAAGTGGAGACTTTGCACTAACTCCAGGGATATTAATAGAATAAAAATTAGATATAGATTTCCAATTCCTAGAATAGAGGATTTGATGGACTGTCTTGGAGAGGCAAATTGTTTCACTAAATTGCACTTAAAAAGTGGGCACCACCAGATTAGAATTAAAGATGGGGATGAATGGAAGACAACTTTTAAGACTACTGATGGGTTGTATGAGTGTAGAGTTATGCCATTTGGCCTCTCAAATTCCCCTAGCACATTCATGAGGCTCATGAATGAAGTTATTAAGGACTTCACAAAGATATTTGTGGTAGTATATCTATATGATATACTTATCTTCAGTAAGACAATAGAGGAATATGTGAAGCATGTGGAGATGGTGCTTAAAAGGTTGCAAGAAGAGAAGTTATCCATAAATCTAGAGAAGTGTGAGTTCTTAAAACAAGATCTTATGTATTTGGGGCTTGTTGTATCCCAAGTTTCATTTAAGATGGACCCAGGCAAGGTGCAGGCTATTTTGAATTGTCCTACACCAACCACAGGGATAGAGGTAAGGAGATTTCATGGGTTAGCTCAGTTTTACAAAAAAATTATAAGAGATTTCAGTGGTATTTGTGAACCAATGCTAGACACCATTGAGGGTGGTCTAAAGACTAAGTTAAAATGGACCTCTGAAGTAGGGAAAGCATTTGAAAAGTTGAAGGAGCAAGTAGCAACACAACCTATCCTTAGACTCCCTAGTTTTGATCAACTGTTTACTTTGGAGTGTGATACAAGTGGGATGGCGGTAGGGGGTGTGTTAAGTCAAGAAGGTAGGCTATTATCCTTCTTTAGTGAAAAACTAAATGAAGCCAAGAATAAATATTCTTGTTATGACTTGGAGTTGTATGCTTTAGTTTAGTCTCTTAGGAAGTGGAGACATTACTTGCTGCCAAAATAATTTGTAGTGTTTACTGACAACCATGCCCTTAGATATATAAACACACAATAGAAGCTCGGTAATAGACATTTGAAGTGGATGGAATACCTTCAATCATTCACATTCATAATAAAACACAAGAAATGACAACTAAATAAGGTTATAGATGCCTTGAGTAGGAGGTTGCTAACCATTCAGGAAGTTCAGTTGAAGAGCATTTGGATAGAGACTTTCAAGGAAATGTATAGAGAAGATGAAGACTTTGGTGAAGCCTATAAGGTATGTTCTAATTCTTAGAATCACTTTCATATTTAGTTTTCTGATTTTACCTTGCAGAGTGGGTTGTTGTTTAAGGGGAACCAATTGTGTGTTCCTAAGGGTTCAATGAGAGAAAATCCCATTCAAGAGAAACATAATGGTAGATTGATTGGCCATTTTGGTGTAAACAAAACCATAGAGTTATTCCAAAGGATTTATCATTGGCCAAAGTTGGTAAGAGATGTAACAAAGTATGTTGAACAATGTGTAGTGTGCATGAAAGAAAAAGGAGGAGCTAGTAATGCAGGTTTGTATCAACCTTTTCCAATCCCTAATAGACAATGGGAGTGTGTTAGCATGGATTTCACTATAGGGATACCTAAGACAAAGCATGGCCATGATAGTATCTATGTTGTGGTAGATAAATTTAGTAAAATGGGTCATTTTATTCCTTTTAGGACTACTCATGATGCTAGAAACATTTCACATTTGTTTTTTAAGGAGATTGTACAAATCCATGGACTACCCCTAAGCATTGTCTCAGATAGGGATGTTAATTTCATGGTCCATTTCTGGAAAACATTATGGAGCAGACTGGGTACTAACTTGTCATTTGGTTCACCTTACCACCCTCAGACTGATTTCCAAACTAAGGTGGTTAACAGGGTGCTTGGTAATTTGTTAAGGTGCGTAACTAAGGAGTATGGGAAGACATGGGATGTGGTCATTCCCCAAGAAAAATATGCATACAATGACAGTGTTAATAGAACAATAGGTAGAAGCCCATTTTAAGTTATTTATGGGATGCACCCAAGGGGTGTGTGTGAGATTAGAGATCATGGAGCCATGGAGTACATGAGTGGTCATGTAGAAGACTTCACTCAAACCATGAAGGAGATTCAAGAACATGTGAAGAAGACTATACTGTAGTCTACTCAAAAATTGAAGGCTAAAGTAGATGAGAAGAGAAAGGATGTTCAACTTGAAGTGGGTGAATATGTCATGGTACATTTTAACAAATATAGGTTGCAGAAAGGAGTTCCTTCCAAGCCTTAGATGAAGAGAGTGGGACCCTGTAAGATCTTAGCCAAATATGGGGCTTGTGCCTACAATTGGATCTACCTACTGAATTGAGCATATCCCCGATTTTCAATGTGGTAGACTTGATAAAGTTTATATGACCCTTAACTGAGAGGGATGTAAATAGAGAAGAGGTTGGTAAATATGTAGAACCTGATACTTTACCTCCCAAGGTGTAGACAAAATCATACATGGTACTGGATTCAAGGCTCAAGAAGACCATCAGACACAAGATGTACATGGAGAACCTCATCAAGTGGAAGCATAAACTAGAGTTAGAGGAAACATGGATTGCAGCTATAGAATTCAAGAAGATTTGAATTTTATATGATGTCTTGTCCACAGGAGTGAGATGAATTTCCCTTTGTGGGGGACTATGGTGTAGGAGCACCTATGTAAGTCTACATGGTAACGTAGGGCTCCTATTCAAATTTTGGCTTGTACTGGTCTTAGCCAAGCCACTAGTGTAATAAGAGGTCTATATAGTCCTAAAATATGTTTAGATGGTTAGGAGGCTAACTAGGTCATTTTATAGTCCTAACATTATAGTTTGTCCAATTTTGGGAAAGTTGCCCAATTATTGCAAATGTGTCACAACAATGCATTTGTACATTAGAGGGATAAATTAGACAAGAATAGGTTAGGATACTTATTTGATATCTTGGTAAACCTAAATATGTATTTGGTTAAGTTTTAGAGTGAGTTGACCAAGTTGGAGTACAAGAATGAAAAAGTTGTAAAAGTTGTTGACAACTTTGCAAAATTGTCAATGTCGTCATTGACAACATTTCTTGCTCAAGTGAATCTTCGAGTATATGGTTATTTAACTTTTTGAAATATTTGGATTGGAAAGGGTTGGAAAAAATTTGGTTAATGCATGAGAAAGTGTTATGAGAATTATTTTATCACAGTTAGTGTATTTTCTTGTTTGAAGTTTGGTAATGGATTAGAATCTACACTCTAACTCATGCACAATGTAGTAGATGTAATTCCTTGATTCTGTGTGTGATTATCTAGTTGTTTTGATTCCATTTCATTGCTTTTGTAAATTAGTTTTGTTTTAGCACTGTCGTTGGTCTGAACCAGGTAGGTTTTGTTAATGGAGTCATAACTCCTCTTCCCACCGTGGGTTTTGTCAGTTTCCTTGAGATTTGGGAGATGATTCCTTATACATTATTGGTGCAAGAGTTTGGGCCGTGGAAAGAAAAAGAGATACTTTTACAGTTATTCCCTAAGTGAGCTAGAGATGCATGGCTAGGGATCAGAATGAGTTGCAGAAGCATTAGGAGTGATTGGCTGCATTGGTTGCTTCAATTAGAGCATGTGGGGAGGAGGATATGAGTGTGAAGAAGTTGCATGTACAAGGAGAAGTTCTGGTGATGATTCTTTCATGGTGAAAGAACAAACCCTTATGGGTGTTCTCTACAAATTGTGAAACCCTTGATTTTAGGATTTTTTATAGTAAACCCTTGTACAAACAATTTGGGGTTGTGAGACCAGATAAATCTAAGGTGTTTTGGAAAAGGGTGTCAGGAAATGCAATTTGTTTTCCAACTTGTTAAGAAAGTTTTGGAGTTATGTAGAAAAAGGTGTCCAATTAGGCCTATTTCCTTGTAGCCCTATTTTGATGAGTTTGAGGTAAGTTCTTGAACTCTATTAGGGTTTCATTGCAATTTATGATTTTAGGCAGTGTATTGGATTCAATTTCCTGGTTATAAGCCTTCATCTCCATTGGTGACTAGTCATGGTCATATTGGATCACTTAGTGAAGAAGATGCAAGAAGACCTCCATGGGTATATTGATAGTTGAGCTGATTTCTTTGATTGTGTAGACAGGTTGAATTGGTGAAGGATTTGAGAAAGGAATCCTTGTGAATTAGGGTTGGTAAAGAACCCTAATAGACTAGAGAAGTGGCCTAGAGAAGACCCTAGGAGAAGGTACGGTTAGAGAGAAAGATTTTTCATTACATCAGGATGACCCACATATTTGACATTGCTAAACCTATTTGGGTGACTTATAAATAATTGCATACAACAATCAATAAGATTCATGCCAGGGAAACAATCAAATTGAGATGCTGGAAATAAACTAGTCTCCTCAAGTGGAATGTTTACAAATCTTGGTTAATCATGCAAATTTGAATGGCATTAGTCTCAAGTCCATCTTTAAAATTTTTGAAAATTTTGATGAGATATTAATTAATCTCAAAAATCATATCTTTTTCCATGACAAGTTAATTGGGCTGGTGAGGTATTATGAAGAATGACCAATGAAAGTTCCTCCTATTTTCATAGTACAAGGGGAATTGGAGAGATTTTCAATCTAGAGGTCTGATTTTTAGCTTTAAGTGAATCACTCAACAAGAGGATACAATAATTATGACATTATAAACTTGGGAGTGTTGAATTATATTCTAGAACAACTTTATTCCATTGAGTATTGGATACTCGAGTTTTCCAAGATTGTGGTTGATGAATATAAGACTTATCATACGACACAAGTCAATCGATTTTTGGGCCTGAAGCCTAGAGAGGATTTCAAACAAGCTTACAAAGAAAAATATCCATTTGTAATTGGAAATGAAATTTTTTGGAATATACTGTTAAAATAACTGAGGGAGGGGGGGGGTGAATAAGTGGTCTCAAAAATAATTCCAAAAATCCAACCAAAACTTATATCTCAAATATAATATCCTCTAGTTATCTTTCAGTACATCAAGATGTATGCCTTAAATAGATTCATCAAATATAACCTGCTTGATAAGATATAATGTTTGTCTATTCTAGACTTTATTAAATAGCAGTAAATAAACTTAGTGTTAACCGAGCAATCCAATTTCAATAAGGTGTAAAGAAAAATATTAATGAAATAAACCATATACAAATTTGACACATATATTTTAATGTGGAAACCCTGTTAGGGGATAAACCACTTGGGACCGGTAACCCAAAATTTTCACTCTTTTGAAGTGAGCTCGGTGAAGAGCCAACCCTGTTAAAGGTTACAAACACACTATTAAGTGTGACCTTGTTAGAGGATTTAAAACTAACAGTTTTTCTTTTGACCTAGCATTCACTATGATATCAAGAAGAAAACCTTTTGATACTCTTGAGTATCTCAATACATTAAGGATAGTTAAATCCCACTCGGTTAAGAAATTTTCTGAATCAATGGTTAAACTGATATAGTAAATGGTTTGTTCAATAATACAACTTTAACTTGTAGGTTTTCAGATCTATTGTTAGGAAAATAATTCCTCTCTGATCAATGTTCACTTTAGTTCCTTTTCTCCATTTCTTTCTTTCTTTTTCTCAGTGAATTATCTATCCTCTGTTGCCAGTTGTCTACAAAATTCCTTGGCTCTTTCCTTCAGCAGGTATGATCAGATCTGCATAAAGAATTCAATCTTCACCAGAATATATCATCATTCCTATCTTTCATAATGAGTTCCTTGTATCTTTATATAGACATGATTAGTCATTCAATTTCCTTGTTTTTCTCGTAGATCACTTCTTGATCCGTAAAACACTTCTTGATCCGTAAAACATGCCATGCTTGCTTTATCCTGAAAAGCTCTACTTTAGTTTTATTCTGTAGATCTCTCCTTGATAAATACACTTTAAATATCTTCCATGGCTTATTTTAACTAATTGTTAAGAATAAAAAAATCAATCAGTCAATCTCTAAATATATCTCTTGCTAGATAAGTAGTTTATGTCGCTCTCAAACTTTAGTTTTTCTTGGTAACAACCTCAGTTTACTGCAGTGCTCGATTTACACTGCCCATCAGTGTGCATTGTCTGTTGGTGTTTACTGTCACCCGGTGTATTCAACACTTTTATGTTTTACCAATAACATAATTTTTTTTACTTCAGTTCTTCAAACTTATGACCAATATGTGTATGAACAATCAAACTTTATCAAGTTGACATCAATGACAATAAAATGCATTAACTGATTTAATGTCTTGCATTCACTTTTACATCTCGATGATCATCAACTTCTGATCTTCAGACATTCAATTAGTTATAGTTCATCAATATCTCTCTTTGGCATTGATGACAACACAATTTGAAATATGCCATAACATACCAATTTTTTTTTATAACGAATTCAAATATCTAAATCTCGGTAAGCTCTTCTAGCTCAGATTTGATTCTTGCTGTGTGCTCTCCCTTTCATCATTCCCTTCAATGAATAGGTGTAGAAATTCTATTTTCTGATTATGTCTCTCCCTTTCTTGTAGAATACTTTCTCCCTTTTTTGGATAGATATGTATCAGTGTTAACTCTCTCCAATTCTCTCCCTTTGATGGATGGTTATTGTAAGATATAAATTATATATATAAATTATATATGTGTGTGTGTGTGTGTGTGTGTGTGTGTGTGTGTGTGTGTGTGTGTGTGTGTGCGAGTGGAAATGTGTGTAGGGGGGTGAATGTTGGCTCTTAATCCAAGAGAATGAGATCCCAATTGATTAACCGAAAGGAGATGATCAATGCAAAAAGGAATCGACCAGTTTGTTGTCTGACTTTCAGTCACCCTTTTTTTGGCATTCTTGGAGTCATATGGTTATGTCAAGTTAGTCTGGTCAATTTGAGTCTATGTCTAAGTCTTTCTTAGGTAGGCTATCTTTGTTGGGTTTCCATGTCATTGCCTTTCCTTCTCTTAGCCGGGCGGGTTGTTCTGAGGTCTTTTCATATTTGGGTAGGTTGTAGATCGTAACCTGGCAAAGATTTGTGCTCCAATTGATGTTCTTTCTTAGGCAGAGATCAAAGACTGGTATGGATCAATTCTACAGGTCTCAACGATCATAATGCAACAAACGGCGAGCAATTTGGTTAAGAAATGAGCGAGAATGAGCTCGGCGGGATTTCAGAAATCATCTTCTCCATGGCAGAATTCTCACTAGGAAGGTAATTTTCCGCAAAGGCAGAAAAGGAGAATTTTACACTGTGCGGGTTTTGCACCTCTCAAGTGATTTTCCGCAAAGAAGAACTTTGCCTTGTGCGGGTTTTGCACCTCTCGGGGGATTTTCCGCAAAGAAGAACTTAGCACTTTGCGGGTTTCGCACCTCTTTGGTGATTTTCTACAAGCTTAGTTATAGTAAGGTGGGCCCGATGTATTAAAAGAGAATATTATTGCTTTAAGAGATCAAATAAAGCATGTGCTTTAAGTGGAGAACTCCTTTTCTCATTTTCTGTGAGGAGAAGCCCTTTTCTCAATTTCTGCCAAGGAGAAGCCAAATTGCAAATTTCTGCCAAGGAGAAGCACTTTTCTCAATTTTCGCCAAGGAGAAGCCAAATTGCAAATTTCCGCCAAGGAGAAGCACTTTTCAAATTTTCCACCAAGGAGAGGCTCTTTTCTCATTTTTCGTGAGAAGAAGCTCTTTCCTCATTCCCCGCGAGGAGAAGCTCTTTTCCCATTTTCCGCAATGGAGAAGCACATTTGGTATTTTCCACCGGCCGATATATCCATGGTTTCAAAGTCTTTTAAGATTTTGATCACATGGGGCATTTTGAAATCACTCAAAGAGTAAATGATGTTTCAACTCCGTGGCCCAATGGATTTAGCTCGATAATGCTGGTTGGAGATGAAGAGTTTCAGATTCTATAGTGACTGTTCGAGTTCTCAGATTCAAAAAGTCTTTTTCTTTGCATTATGTCTGTTCATATTCAAAGAGGAGGGAAGGTCATTGGCTCGTAGGAGCCTGATGTATTGGAGAGTTTATAAATTCTATAAAGAATTCAGTATTGAGGGTCGACAAACTTGTCAAAGAAGTAGTGTGATTCTATTTACAAAGCTAAATTCCTGTTTGTTGTTCCATTTTCATAGTCTATTTGCATGGTGAATAAAAAGAACAGTTATAAGTGAAACTACCTTTTCTTAATGAATGCCATTTCATATCAGAAATTGTGGTGTGATCAATTCTAGTTGGTCTTTCATTTGTAATTCTTCCTATGTTCACTCTTTATTTTAGTTGCATTTCTGAATGGAAAGTACACCTATGTCCTAAGACTGTGATTTCTTTCTAAATTCTATTTCTTGCTAAGAAATTATGGTAACGGTGATTCCATTTTCCTGTCATTATATAGGTCTGCTTCTATTCACCAAGTAGAACTTGCATTTCATAAAAGAGTAGAATAGAATTAGTTTAGATGTTAAAATCAGGTGATGATCTATGATCAACATTCTACTGAGGGTTGTTGATTATCTTCATCTTATCCTTGCCTGAATTGTTTGTGTCTACAAGCAATTTGGTTAAAACTCATAAGGAATAAACCTGGTGATCAGTATAAAAACAAATTCATTGAATATCATACACAATCAGGGAG
>MU224989.1:822045-851830 GCA_018584345.1 Thuja plicata
GAGAAATAAGAAGGGAAAAACAAGTGGAGAATTTGATAGAATTAACATAGGGACTGAGGACAGTCCTAAGATGATCAACGTTGGAAAATGCTGCACTCCTGAGGAAAGAATAAAAGTCAGAGAGTTACTAATTGAGTTCCAAGATGTTTTTTCTTGGAGCTATGAGGACTTAAAGAATTTTATGAATGGGAAATTCAGGCATACCATTCCTCTCAAATCTGGAACAGCACCTGTCAGACAAAAATAGAGAAATTATAATCCTTTGGTTGAAGGGGCAATTTTCAAAGAAATTGATAAAATGCTGAAAGCTAAGATCATCTATCCTATCCATCATTCTACTTGGGTGGAAAACATTGTTCTTGTGAGGAAAAAGAATGGAGAAATAAGGATTTGTGTTGATTTTAGAAATCTGAACCAAGCTTCCCTCAAGCATAACTATGCTCTACCAAACATGGATCATTTGTTGCAAATTGTTGTAGGGTCAGAGATGATGTCCATGTTAGATGGTTTTTTAGGTTACAATCAGATACAAGTAGATGAAGCAGATAAGTATAAAACATCTTTCACAACACCTTGGGGTACATTTGCTTATAATAGAATGTCGTTTTGGTTAATTAATGCAGGTGCAACCTTTCAAAGGGCTATGGATCTATCTTTTGGTGATCTCAAAAATAAAATTATTTGCAATGTATCTTGATGACTTGACTGCTTTCTTCAAGAAGAGGAAAGATCACCTAGGAGATCTAACCAAGGTTCTACAGAGATGTAGAGATCGAGGCATATCCTTGAACCCAAAGAAATCAATGTTTTGTGTCACTGAAGGTAAGCTTCTTGGTCACATTGTTTCTCAAGAGGGAGTCAAAATTGATCCTAATAGAGTTAAAGCTATTCAGCAATTAAGTTTACCTTTGAGTAAGACTGGTGTTAAATCTTTCTTTGGTCAAGTGAATTTTCTGAAAAGATTTGTACCTGATTTTTTTGAGAATGTGCAAAGCATAGTTGACATGATGAAAGGAAATCAAACATTTAAGTGGAATGATGATGGTAAAATAGCTTTCAAAGATATAAATAATGCTATCGCAAATGCTCCTGTCTTGGTTCATCCTAATTATACTAAAGAGCTCATTATATACTGCTATGCATCTGAACACACCATGTCAGCAATATTGATGCAAGAAAATGAAGAAGGAATACAAGCTCCTATTGCTTTCATGAGTATACCTCTAAAAAATCATGAGCTAAAGTATTCTCAAGTTGAAAAACATGCTTATGAAGTGGTGAGAGCATTGAAGAATTTTAGATTTTATATCTTGCATTCACATTCAGTCATCTATGTGCCTGATGCCGCTGTAAAGAGCATATTAACACAGCAAGATGTTGGTTGTAACCATAGAGGAGATTGGATTGCAAAGGTCCATGAGTATGACATAGATGTTAGGCCAACAAAAATCATAAGAGGGAATGCTCTTTGTAGGGCCATAGTAGAGAGTCAGCAAGTTGAAGAAGACGATCACAGAGTGCTGATGGTAAGTCTACAAGATCCTTGGTTTTCAAATATTGCATATTTTATGACTTATGGTGAATGCCTGGATGGATTAACTGCTAAACAAAGGAGGAATTTAAGGAATAAAGCTTTGAAGTATGTCATCCATGATGATGTTCTTTATAAGAAGGCAATTGATGGAAATTTTCTGAGATGTGTTGATAAGGAACAGTAGGGAAAGTTGTTAAAATATTTTCATGATGAAGCATGTGGAGGTCACTTCTCATCTACTATGATAGCTTTCAAGATTCTAAGGCAGTGCTATTATTGGCCTGGAATGTTCAAAGATGCATACAAGTGGGTGGATATTTGTGAAAAGTGTAAGTTGTTTACGGGAAAACCTCAGTTGGCTACATTACCTTTGAAACCAGTGGTGATAGATGCTCCTTTTCAACAGTGGGGCTTGGACTTTGTAGGATCAATCAATCCTCCTTCAAGTCAAGGGCATTCATACATCTTGACTGCCACCGATTACTTCAGAAAATGGGTTGAAGCTAAACCTATGAAAAGGGCTACATCTAAAGCAGTGTGTGAATTCATCAAAGAACAAATTTTGGTCAGATTTGGGGTTCCAAAAAAATTGATCATGGATAATGCCTCATATTTCTCATCCTCAGAAATCATTGCCTTTTTTTATGATTATGGAATTCAGATAGGGCATTCTTAAGATTATTTCCCTCAAGGAAATGGACAGGCTGAGTCAAGTAATAAAAAATTGATTAATATTTTGAAGAAATTGGTGACTGATAATCAGAAGAACTGGCATAAGAAAATACATGATGCTCTATGGGAAGATAGAACTACTCCAAAAAGAGCTATAGGAATTTCACCTTTTGAGCTGGTATATGGATTTGAAGCCAACTTACCATTACCTTTAGAACTCGCTACATGTAAGTTGAAAACTGCCATTGAGGATGATGTTTTTAAAGATGGTTTAGAGAAGAGAATTCTGTATTTGACAAAGTTGCAGGAGGAAAGGGAAGACATGGTTAACAAGATCACTAAACATCAGAACTGAGTCAAGAAGCTATTTGATAAGAAAGCAAGGCCAAGAAAATTCATGGAAGGTGACATGGTGCTACTGTGGGATAAGAGACGTGAACCTAAGGGAATGCATTCTAAGTTTCAATCCTTGTGGAAAGGTCCATTCCAGATTGTGCAGGTGAATAAAAATAATGCTTTTAGACTGGCATATCCTTCCGGAGAGACCCTGCCATATTCCTATAATGGGCAGGATTTGAAGCTGTACCAGATGCATAATTGAAGAGTAGGTAACCCTTCTTTAGTAGTTAGTTAGGTAGGTGTTCTTTTTGTGTCGTAGTCAGTAGTTGTTTTCTCTTGCTTTGTTTCAAGTTTCCCTACTCTCCTCAGCTCTCCCTATATGCATTTTCTCATTGTTCTTTTTGGTCTAGACTCTGCAACCCAATGGATAAGGCACTTGCGAAACCAGAGAAGCTGAATTCTTCATGCACTTTGAAGTACATGATCCCCCAGTCGGAGCCAGCTATTGTTTGACTTTCAGTCACCCTTTTTTTGGCATTCTTGGAGTCATATGGTTATGTCAAGTTAGTCTGGTCAGTCTGAGTCTATGTCTAAGTCTTTCTTAGGTAGGCTATCTTTTTTGGGTTTCCCTGTCATCGCCTTTCCTTCTCTTAGCCGGGCGGGTTGTTCTGAGGTCTTTTCATATTTGGGTAGGTTGTAGATCCTAACCTGACAAAGATTTGTGCTCCAATTGATGTTCTTTCTCAGGCAGAGATCAAAGACTGGTATGGATCGATTCTACAGGTCTCAACGATCCTAATGCAACAAACGGTGAGCAATTTGGTTAAGAAATGAGCGAGAACGAGCTCGGCGGGATTTTAGAAATCATCTTCTCCATGGTGGAATTCTCACTAGGAAGGTAATTTTCCGCAAAGGCAGAAAAGGAGAATTTTACACCGTGCGGGTTTTGCACCTCTCAAGTGATTTTCCGCAAAGAAGAACTTTGCCTTGTGTGTGTTTCGCACCTCTTGGGTGATTTTATGCAAAGAAGAACTTAGCACTTTGCGGGTTTCGCACCTCTTTGGTGATTTTCCGCAAGCTTAGTTATAGTAAGGTGGGCCCGATGTATTAAAAGAGAATATTATTTCTTTAAGAGATCAAATAAAGCATGTGATTTAAGTGGAGAACTCCTTTTCTCATTTTCCGCGAGGAGAAGCCCTTTTCTCAATTTCCTCCAAGGAGAAGCCAAATTGCAAATTTCCGCCAAGGAGAAGCACTTTTCTCAATTTCTACCAAGGAGAAGCCAAATTGCAAATTTCCGCCAAGGAGAAGCACTTTTCCAATTTTCCGCCAAGGAGAGGCTCTTTTCTCATTTTTTGCGAGAAGAAGCTCTTTCCTCATTTTCTGCGAGGAGAAGCTCTTTTCCCATTTTCCGCAATGGAGAAGCACATTTGGTATTTTCCGCCGGCCGATATATCCATGGTTTCAAAGTCTTTTAATATTTTGATCACATGGGGAATTTTTAAATCACTTAAAGAGTAAATGATGTTTCGACTCCATGGCCCAATGGATTCAGCTTGATAATGCTGGTTGGAGATGAAGAGTTTCAGATTCTATAGTGACCGTTCGAGTTCTCAGATTCAAAAAGTCTTTTTCTTTGCATTCTGTCTCTTCGTATTCGAAGAGGAGGGAAGGTCATTGGCTCTTAGGAGCCTGATGTATTGGAGAGTTTATAAATTCTTTAAAGAATTCAGTATTGAGGGTCGACAAACTTGTCAAAGAAGCAATGTGATTCTATTTACAAAGCTGAATTCCTGTTTGTTGTTCCATTTTCATAGTCTATTTGCATGGTGAATAAAAAGAACAGTTATAAGCGAAACTGCCTTTTCTTAATGAATGCCATTTCATATCATAAATTGTGGTGTGATCAATTCCAGTTGGTCTTTCATTTTTAATTCTTCCTATGTTCACTCTTTATTTTAGTTGCATTTCTGAATGGAAAGTACACCTATGTCCTGAGACTATGATTTCTTCCTGAATTCTATTTCTTGCTAAGCAATTGCGGTAACGGTGATTCCATTTTCCTGTCATTATATAGGTCTACTTCTATTCACCAAGTAGAACTTGCATTTCATAAAAGAGTAGAATAGAATTAGTTTAGATGTTAAAATCAGGTGATGATCTATGATCAACATTCTACTGAGGGTTGTAGATTATCTTCATCTTGTCCTTGCCTAAATTGTTTGTGTCTATAAGCAATTTGGTTAAAACTCATAAGGACTAAACCTGGTGATCAATATAAAAACAAATTCATTGAATATCATACACAATTAGGGAGCTGTACCTATCAATTCAGAGGGCAGTGATAGAAGACATACACTGACCCATTTGTTGGTGGACATCCTTTTGTTCTCTCACCTTGGGGTATAGAGAGTCAAAGATTGAAAATCTTGAGAGAGGACATACTGTTAACCAACACAGTTATGGATAAAGAGGGGAAGAGGGTCTGATTTCTTAATTATAAAGTAAAACAATGGATCTAAAAGATTAAGATGAAATGAAATACTTACTTTGAAATATAACAGATCTAGAAATTGTTGTTTTTTGATGTTCATATCAAGTTTCTAGAAATTGTGCAACCGGATCTGGAACATAAAAACAGAGACAGAGAAAACCTAGAAATATTTTTCCTTTTTGTGCCAGGTGACCTTGACCCAGATGCAGGTCGACCTTGACCCCTTTAGGTCAACCTTGATCTACGTTGCTTTGATGGAAATTCTGTTCACAGATCTTGAAAGTTGGCCGAAAAGGGTATCCGAATCTGCTTTGTAATTCACTATCCTGTACTTGTACCTATAAGAAAGATAGTTTTTTTTTGTTGGGGGAGGGGTTTGCCTTAGTCAAACTCTAATTTTAGGAATTAACCTTGAATCAAAATTAAAATGGAGAAGGCTAGAAAGTAGTAGAAGTAGATCTAACAATGAAACTATGATATTCAATAGATATGCAATTGTATTTCGAATGTAAACAAGTGTGTTAATATGAAAGCTTAGACTCAACAATAAAACCCATAAATGTAAATCAAAACCTTCATGATTATATGATTGGAATCCACCTTGAAGGAAGTATGAATTAATCTTGAGGATGCACAAAGGATCTTGAAGAAAGATCACACAACCATGATGGATAGATCTAGTGTTTGAATGATGAATCTTGAATGCTTGAACCAAATCCATTCAAAGGCTTGAATGCTTGAATCCTTGATCTTCAATGGGGAACTTGAAATGATTGAGAAGAATGTACAAAAATGGATGATTGAAAGTAGATGATAATGTATTTGTCTCCAAGTAGATGATATTTCTTCTTATGCTTAGGTGCTTCAAGTCTTGCTTCTTGTTAGAGAAAATGAGAGGAGAAGGCTTCCTTATATATAAATATAGGGAAAAAACTTCTAGAGAGGAAGACATAGGACTATAAAGGAGAATTAAATTCCAATTAGGACTATACCCCTATAAGTGGAGCTATATTAAATATATTTTAATAGTCATTACTTTGGAACCTGAAACAACCGACCCAAAAGTGGGAAAATTAACTTTTGAGTTTTTCCTGCATCCAACAATCTTCCCAATTGAAAAGGGGGACCTGGGTCAAGGTCGAGGTTGACCCTGAACTAGGTCAGGGTCAAGGTTAACCTTGAACTAGGTCAAGGTCGAGGTCAATCTTGACCCAGGGGGTCAGAACCCTTGGAAAATGTGCCATGTGGGGTAAACAGTGCTTGGAGAGGCCCAATCAGGGTCCTAAATAGGCACAGAAGGTGGAAAAGGGGAAGAAATGAGAGGAAAACATGATGATGGCCCAAAAAACCCCCTACGGAGGGATAGAGAGTCTTAACATGGAAGTGCTTCCATTTTAAGATAATACACTTATTTCATTGAATCTCTCTCCCTTTGGATTGTAGAAGCTCTTCTCCCTGATGTATATTTCATTGATTCTTCCTCTCCCTTTGAAAATAATTCCAAACATTTTGTAGCTTTCTAGTAGCCAACAATACCTCTGGTGTTCAGTGTAGATAAGTACCTTCAGTGCACTGATATATCATTACAGTTCATACCTCAGCTTGCATCAACATGATTGATCTTCTGATAATGTGTAGGCTGATGCAGCCTCCAAGCCAGCTTAGTGACCAGTAGACAAGGGTTGAACCCCTAGTCTATTTCTCAGCTACTCAAATTTATCTTTTTGCAATGGTTTTGTGAATATGTCTGCTAGCTATTCTTTGGATTGTACATATTCTAGTATCACCTGTTTCTCTTCTACTTGTTCCCTCAATTAATGATACTTAATAGCAATGTTCTTTGTCTTAGCATGCATCACAGGGTTCTTTGAGATGTTGATAGCACTAGTAATTATCACAATAGATAATTATTGGGTCAAGAATTTCTTCATTCATACCTTTCATCAATTGCTTGATCCATGTAATGTTAGAGAAATTTACAGTAGCAACTACATATTCTGCTTCTGTAATTGATTAAGATATGCATCCTTTCTTTTTACTTATCCATGTGACAAGTCTATCATCCACAAAGAATGCTCCTCCTATTGTGCTCTTTCTATCATCTAAGTTTCTAGCCCAATCAACATCAATATAAACTTGTAGTTAAAATTTTCCTTCTTTATTGTACCACAAACCATAGTCTTAAGTATTCTTTAGATATCTCAAAATTATTTTAACAATGATCATGTGTGATTCCTTATGATTAGTAGAGAATATTGCAGCTATACCAACTGCATGTGCTATATCTGGTCTAGTGTGTACAACATACATTAGTTTTCCAATCACAGATCTGTATAAGGTCTGATTTAACTCAGTTTTCTTGTCTTACTTTGTCAATTTGCATCTAGTTTTCATAGGTGTTCCAACTGGTTTTGAGTCCTCCATCTTGAATATCTTCAAAACTTCTTTGATGTATTTGGATTATGTGATGTAGATTCCTTCATCGTGTTGTAGAATTTGTAGACCAAGATAAAATTTGATCTCTCCAAACATTGACATTTCAAATAATTTGATCATTTCATTACTAAATTATTTTCATAGCATATCATTACCTCCAAATATGATATCATCAAAAAATATCTCAACAATCAAAACTTTATCAGCAGTATCTTCTTTCAAATATAGATAACTATTGTCACTTGTTCTAACAAATCCAATACTAATGAGGTAAGAGTGAATTCTGGAATACCATGCTCTTGGTGCTTGTTTAATCCATACAAGGATGTGTGTATTCTACAAACCATGTTCCTCTTGTTAGGATCAACAAACCCTTCAGGCTGTTCAATGTATACCTCCTCTTCTGGTATTCCATTCATAAATTCAGATTTGACATCCATTTGGTATACTTTGAATCCTTTAAAATCAACACAAGTATGTAGAATTCTTACTTTTTCTAGTATAGCAACGGGTGCAAATATTTATCCATAATAAATACCTTCTTCTTGTGCATACCCTTTGCATACCAGTCTTGTTTTGTTTCTTGTGACTTCTCCATTCTCATTCAGTTTGTTTCTGGAAATCCATTTGGTACCAATGACATTTTTGTCACTCGTTCTAGGTACTAATGTCCATGTTTTATTTTTCTCATTCTGTTCAATCTCTTCATTCATTGCACTAACCCATTCTTGATTCTCAAGTGCAATAATAACAGATTTAGGCTCAAAATCACAAATCAAACATCTAGTGTTAAGAGACTTATTTCTTGTTCTCATTCCAACTCTTTTGTCTCCAATGATTTGGTCCTGTGGATGGTGTCTTCTCACATATTTAGTAGGTACAGGTTCAAATCTCTATTCTTCATTCTGATTCTCATCTTGATCTTCATTATGATCTTCATTATCACTCGATCCAGCATAGTGAGAATTTCCTAATTCTTGTTGTGTGCAGCCTGTTTCTCGATTGCATTGTTCTGTCACTCAGGCAAGGTGTCCGGTTCTTCAATGTAGACAAATCTATTGTAATCTTCTGGTTCCTTTTTGTTTTCCTCATCATTTTTCTCAGCAAATTCATCCATTTTAACATTTGCACTTTCAATGATTTTGTTAGAATATTTTTTCAGACATTTATAAGATTTTATTTTAGTATAATATCCTATAAATATTCCTTCATCACCTTTAGAGTCAAGTTTCCCATTTCTATCATCTTTCAGTATATAACACTGATGGTAGGGAGGTTGGATGAATCACTCACTGATTCATGCTCTTAGTATTCTTTAAATACTTATAGGGTTTCTTCTCTACACCACTTTCCACCCATACGATATTTTCTTGATTAGGATCCCCTGGTTTACCTAGCCAACCCAACTATCATGAAAATTATTTCTAGCAAATAAAACTAGTTGCATTCTTGCAACACTAGCCATTAACCCTTAAACCACCTTAAAGGATTCTAACCTCCAAATTATTGACAAGGTCTTGTAGAGGTGAGGAGGTGTCTTTAGTTACTTCATTCCAACCAACTAGGGGTATTAGGAGTCCCACCTAGTTCCATTTAAAATTGGATTTCACCAAACTTCACAATTAGGCCTAAAAGGATACTAGCCCAATTAGGTCTCCTTCTCTGAGAAATCAGGGATTTGCTCCCAATACTTCCAAAGAAACCCTATATATTTTCTTGGTATTCTTGTTTTATATGCCTACTCCTCAAGGATTTTTGGTTTCTTGGGGTCACCACTGTTCGTACAGTTCCCTAACCCAAAATGAGCCAAATTAAGGGTTTTTAGGCATTTCCTGGCTCCTCTGCAACTTAGAAAGTTTTCACTTCACCAGTGGATTATCCTAACCTCTCCATCTTCACCATATGTTGGCAAGACTACCATATTTAAATTCCAAAAGGAATAATTCTCCCATCTATCCACATCTGTATTTTGTGCTTACTGCACTTTGGTCTTCCCTAGTCGGGCTAGGCTCGCCTAGGGGAAGACATTAAAAATATCTCCTCTTCTTTTGAGGGCCCCAAAAACTATCATATTTATAGACATGGAGTCTAGTCACCAATCCAAAAGGGCAGTACAGAATGCACAGTGGGACAATGAGCTATATCCCCATCTATACAAACTGGCTGGATAAAATCAGTGATAGGGAAGAAACTAAAGTATTTACAACAAGAACTTTAAATGTACAAAAAAAAAAATCTATGCCACATAGAATAAAATAATAATATACCCTACAAAATTCATGAGTTACAGTGCCAATTCTAATCCATTAAAACCCTCTTGTAATAAAAAAATTCAAAATTACACACAAAATCACATGTTCATCATTGCTTTTGAAAACTCAATGTGTACAATGGGCATCCAACCTTGCTACCAGGTCTGAGCATGTCTTAAATAGGGTGGTAAAGTATTTATTTTCCCCTTAGGCATCCTCTTGGTTGGGTTTCCAAAATTGCAATGTTCTCCGAGCAACATTTCAAAAGTTGCAAAGTTGCAAAATGCAACTTTTGCAACTTTTGATAATTTCTTGCAAAACTAGGCAAATGAGTTTCAAAACTCACCAAATCTTCCCAAAAGCTATGTTTATGACTAAAACATTTTTCTAACCCATATTTGACCCTACTAACCTCATGATGACATCATCATCACACTTTTTCTAATTACAAGGCCTTACAACTTCTTAGCCTTAATTGCACTTTACAAAAGTCCTAAGACTCAATTGACCTAGACTCCATTGCACCTACTCTATGGTCAACATGACCTTTAAAGTTTAACACAAAAAAATTTCCCTAAGGAAAACACACAACTGAAAAGAAATATATTTCCCTATAAAACCTATGGGTGCTCTTGCACCATTCTCCCACTCTGCACAAACATTAAGGAATGTGGGGAGATATCAGAGACAAATGATTGCCATACTTTTTGAAATGAGCTTCTTCCACCCATGTAGCCTCAAATTATGGCTTGTTCTTCTAGTGTATGAGATGTTCCATATACACCTTGTGTCTAGTAGACTTCTTCACCCTATATTCCAAGATCCTGTCTAGTTGATGCTTGTCCTTAGGAGGTAAGACTTTAGTACTCACATCCTCCAGTATCTCCTTACTATTCTCATTCACATTTATTAGTGGTCCTTTGTACTTGACCAGATCAGCCACATTGAACACTGGTGAAATTCTTAAATCTTCAGGAAGCTCTACCTTGTAGGCATTTTTTCCATACTTGGCTATGACCTTACATGGTCCTACTCTCTTCATTTTCAGCTTCATTGGCATTCCTTTCTGCAATCTAGACTTATTTAAGTTGATCATAACATAATCCCCTATTGCGAATTGTATCTCTCCTAGATATATCTACCTTAGCTTTCACCTTATGAGTAGCCTCTTTGATTGTATTTTTCACCTGCTCTTGTATCTCCTTCATGGTTTGAGTAAAATGAAAAGAAAAGAAAAGAAAAGAAAAGTGAGAGGCTTACCAAGTATTTCAAAGCCCGACCATGTTATGTGCAAGAATTATCAAATAGGAAAAATGAAAAATTCTAATTTCAAGAGAAAAACCTACTCATCTAATGCTATTCTAGAGTTAGTCCATACTGAATTATGTGGACCAATGAGAACAAAGAGCTATTATGTTGATAGATACTTTATTCAATTTTTTGATGAATATTCTAGGATGATGACTGTCATGTTCTTAAAAGAGAAATCTAAAGCATTTATGATGTTCAAATGGTATAAAGATAAAGTTGAAAAACAAAGTGGAAAATAACTGAAATGTTTAAGATCAGATAGAGGAGGAGAATTTATTTATGATGAATTCGCTAAATTTTGTAATGAAGATGGGATTACAAGATATGTTTATGCATCAAGAACACCAAAACAAAATGGAATTGTTGAAAGAAGGAATAGATCAATTGTTGATTTTTCCAGAACACTGATGATTGAAAAAGGCATCACACAAACATTGTAGAGAGAAGATGTGAGTACTGTTGTCTATACACTGAACCAAGTTCAATTGAAGAAAGACACAAATAAGACACCTTATGAGATATGGTATGGATACACACCAAATGTGAGTTACTTTAGAATTTTTGGAAGTCAATCTTATATACTGAAAGATGATAGAAATGAGAAACTTGACTCTAAAAGTGATGAAGGAATATTTATAGGATATTCTACTAAAAGAAAATCTTATAAATGTCTTAACAAATCTTCTAAAAAAATCATTGAGAGTGCAAATGTTAAAGTGGATGAATTTTCTGAGAAAAATGACGAGGAAAGTAGAAAGGAACCTGAAGGTTACAACAGATTTGTCTACATTGAAGAACCTGAAACCTTTCCTGAGCGATAGAACAATGCAACTGGGTAACAGGCTACACACACCGAGAATCAAGAAAATGCTCACAATGCTGAACCGAGTGATGAAGATCAAAATGAAGAATAGAGATATGAACCTGTACTTGCTAAATATGTTAGGAGACACCATCCACAAGACCAGTTCATTGGGGACAAAAGAGAATGAATGAGAACAAGAAGTAAGTCACTTCACAATAGATGTTTGATTTGTGATTTTGAGCCTAAATCTGTTAATGTCACACTTGAGAATCAAGAATGGGTTAGTGCAATGAATGAAGAGATTGAATAGATTGAGAAGAATAAAACATGGACATTACTACCTAGACCGAGTGACAAAAATTTCATTGGCACCAAATGGATTTTTAGAAACAAACTTAATGAGAATGGAGAATTCACAAGGAATAAAGCAAGATAGGTATGCAAGGGTATGCATAAGAAGAAGGTATTGACTATGAAGAAACCTTTGCACCTGTTGCTAGATTAGGAGTGAGAATTCTACTTTCTTATGTTTCTTTTAAAGGATTCAAGGTATACCAAATGGATGTTAAATCTGCATTTCTGAATGGAATACTAGAAGAGGAGGTATACATTGAACAACTTGAAGGGTTTGTTGATCCTAACAAGAGGAACATGGTTTGGAAACTACACAAAGACTTGTATGGATTGAAACAAGCACTGAGAGAATGGTATAAAAGACTTCACTCTTATCTCATTAGTATTGGATTGGTTAAAACAAGTGACAACAATAATCTGTATTTGAAAGGAGATACTGATGATAAGATTTTGATTGCTGAGATATTTGTTGATGATAATATATTTGGAGGTAATGATATGCTATGCAAGTCATTTTCTAATGAAATGAGTAGAGAATTTGAAATTTCAATGTTTAGAGAGATCAATTTTTTTCTTGGTCTACAGATTCTACAATAGGCTGAAGGCATCTACATCACACAATCAAAATACATCAATGAAGTTATGAAAATATTCAAGATGGAGGACTCCAACCGAGTTAGAACACCTATGGAAACTAGATGCAAATTGACAAAGGAAGACAAGACAACCAAGGTAAATTAGACCTTATACAGATCTATGATTGGTAAACTAATGTATGTTGTACATACTAGACCTGATATAGCACATGTAGCTGGTATAGTTGCAAGATTCTTTGCTAACCCTAAGGAATCACACATGATTGCTATTAAAATAATTTTGATATATCTAAAGAATACTAAAGACTATGGTTTGTGGTACAATAAAAAAGGAAAACTTGAGCTACAATTTTATACTGATGTTGATTGGGCTAGAAACATAGATGATAGAAAGAGCACTACAGGAGGATCATTCTTTATGGGTGATAGACTTGACATAGATAAGTAAAAAGCAAGGATGCATATCTCAATCAACTGCAGAAGCAGAATATGTAGCTGCTGTTGCAAATTTCTCTAACATTGCATGGATCAAGAAATTGATGAAAGGTATGAATTAGGAAATTCTTTACTGAGTAATTATCTATTGTGATAATACAAGTGCTATAAACATTTCAAATAACCCTTTGATGCATGCTAAGAAAAAGCACATATCTATTAAGTATCATTACTTGAGGGAACAAGTACAAGAGAAATAGGTAATACTAGAATATGTACAATCCAAAGAACAACTAGCAAACATATTCACAAAACCATTTCCAAAAGATACATTTGAATACCTAAGGAATAGACTAGGGGTTCGTCCCTTGTCTACTAGTCACTAAGCTAACTATGAGGTTGCATCAACCTACACATTATTAGAAGATTAATCATGTTGATGCAAGCTGAGATATGGAATGCAATGAAATATTAGTACACTAAAGGTACTTATCTAAACCACACACCAGAGATATTGTTGGCTACTACAAAGCTGTATATTTTTTTTGGCATTGCTGTCAAAGGGAGAGAAAGATTCAATGAAATATCCATAAGGGAGAAGAGATTCTAAGATTCAACAACACAAAGGGAGAGAATATCTAATGGTTACTATCAATAAAATAACCATCCATCAAAGAGAGAGAATTGGAGAGAGTTAACACTGCATATCTATCCATTGAAGGTAATGAAGAAAGGGAGAGAACACAACAGAACCAAATCTACAGGGAGAGCTGGATGGTAAACATTTGTTTTGAACTAGAAGAGCTTATCAAAATTCAGATATTTAAATTGGTTATAGAACAATAAGTTTGGTACATGTTATGACATGTTTTATACTGCATATGTCATATTGTGTTTCCATCAATGCCAAAGGGAGAGATTGATGGACTATAATTGATTGAATGTTTGAAGATGATAAGTTGATGATCATCGAGCTACAAAAGTGAATGAAAAACATTAAATCAGTTAATATATTGTATTCTCATTGATTCCAAATTTATATGGTTTAATTTTTCATACAAATTTTGTCATAACCTTGAAGATATGAAGAGACAAATTTTATGTGGTTGGTAAAACATAAAAGGTTAGTATAACCGAGTGACATAGAACACTAAGCAGTTCATAATGTATACTAAGAAAAATAGTAACTGAGCAAGTGTTACTGAGCATAACTAGAGTTAATGACCGTGCATAAATGAATTTTACGACCGATACTGACTGGAGTTAAAGAATGACAAAATTGCTTAGCTGGCAGAGCTACAATTCAGGGATTGACTGATTGATTATTTTATTATCAATGATCAGTTAAGCTAAAGAAAGGAAGGAGAATAAAAGCACATTTTTATTCACAGTTATCAAGGAGAGATTTATAGAATAAAACTAAAGGAGAGATTTAAGGGATAAATAAAATCATAGCGAGTTTTATAGATCAAGAAGAGATCTACGAAAAAAACAAGGAGATTGAGCGACTAATCATGTCTATATAAAGAGACAAGGAATTCATTATCAAATAGAGGAATTATGAATATATTTTGTGTGAAGATAGAACTCTTCATACAGATCTGATCATACAGGTTGAAGAATAGAGCCAAGGAATTCTACAGACACTGAGCAACAGAGGACAAAGCATTCGCCGAGAAGAATAAAGAAAGAAAGAAAAGGAACTGAAGTCTATATTGATCAGAGAGGTATTATTGGACTAACAATAGATATGAATATTTGCAAATTTAATTTGTATTTTGAATAGATCATTTACTATATCAGTTTAACCATTGATTTAGAAAATCTCTTAACCGAGTGGGATTTAACAGTCCTTAATGTATTGAGATACTCAAGAGTATCAAAAGGTTTTCTTGTTGACAAAATATTTAGTGCTAGGTCAAAAGACAAACTGTTGGTTTTGAATCCTCTAACAAGGTCACACTTAACAGTGTGTATTGTAACCTTTAACAAGGTTGGCTCTTCACTGAGCCCACTTTAGAAGAGTAAAAATATTTTGGGTTACTGGTCCCAAGTGGTTTTTTCCCATATTGTGTTTCCATGTTAAAATCTATTTGTCAAATGTGTATATGTTTCATTGCATTGATATTTTTTTTTACACATTATTGAAACTGGATTGGTTGGTTAACACTACATTTATTTTCTGCTACTTGGTAAAGTCCATACAAGATAAACAATATATCTTAACAAGCAATTTATATTTGTTAATATTATTTATGGCATCCATCTTTATGAAACTGGGACTCAAAGATAACTTAAGGTATTATTATAAGTGATAAGTTTTTGGTTGGATCTTTTGGAATTATTTGTTAAGGCCATTGATTCACCCCCCTCTTTGTTATTCTAACAATCCTCATAAAATTTCTCCATCACACACCTCTAGAAGAAAAAGAGAAAACATAACATTCACATCCTGGAGCTATATCAATCTCTATCTGGAAAATTTGGACCTCTCATGAGTCATCTCATCATTATCCAAGATAAATATTTTTCATTGTTCAATTTAGTGTTCTTAGTTCTTGTAAGTGGTCTATTGGGTTAAGAAAGATAATGCCATTGTATTTAAGGGTTTATTGTAAATTCTCCAATCTACAATTGTGTAGATTTAGAGTAAAGGAGAGACAAATTCCACTTAGAGTAACATGTTGTGTAGATGTGTATCATGCACCATCTAACATTGTCTTTTATTATTAATATATAATAATTAATTAATAGTTTTGGTTTAACATTATTACTGGTAGTGTTCTTCATTATTCATTTGTAGTAAGAAATTATTGTTTCTATGCACATTTGTTAATTTTTGAAGTTATGATTTAACCTACTCCTACGACTACCAAAATAATTAATACTTATAAATATAATTATTAATAAATTACATTAACTCGAATCAATTCAAATCATTTTCTTAAAAAGATGTAGAAAGCTTAGAGATTGTGGAATTACTCATCCTCTTTGGGTTCTACTAGACCTGGGTAAAAATGGTAACACAATAAACACCATAAAATCAAAAAAGAGAACGTCATATAATTTTCTAATGATTGATATTTAATAGTCTTTTAATTACGACAAAAGGAATATTTGATTAGATCTTAATAAAATAGTTCAAAAACTTGAAAGAAAGAAAAAGAGAACCACTAAGAAGAAGTTGCATACGTGGAGTACATGAAAATATTATTCTCCCTCGATTTGTCACAATTCCTTTTGCATAAAATAAACACACTTTCTGATGTATTCATCATACTATGGTATTGGTGATGTTGCATTCAACCTCTTAATTGCCTTTATTTCAAATTCCACAAGATAATTTCCATCAAGCTGATTGTGCAAATTCTTTACCAGATCATTCACATTATCAATGACCTTATCCACAACAAGGTTGAAAAAATATTCTGGCATTTCTAATTTCCATTCATCCTCTATCTTGTATTCTCTCTCATCCTTGTATAATCGGGGAGGTGATGTGCCATGTAAGCTTTTAAATTTCATATATGTCCTAAACATCATCTTATGATAAACAAAATGTTTATCAGGTAGAGTATTAAACTCTCCCAAATTGTTGTTTATCTCTTCCAACACTTCATTCCGCTAGTTTCCATCCTTAGTATGCTTTGTTGAAATTTGTAGTAATTTTATCTTTCTGATCAAATCTTTCTTTCTCAGTTTTAGATCAAACTATGCCTTCCTTTGTTTCTTTCCCTCTTTGAACACATCTTGGTATCTATCCCAAAAAATATGCAAATGGAGTATCTTTTTTGTTGGTATTTAGATTCAATTGTTTTCTTGACCATTTCACATTTTGACAATTTTAATTCCTTCTTCATGGTTAGATTTTGTTGCTGGGATATAAGGAGTTGTTTACCTGCCTTAGTCCTTCTCTTACTTTCCAAAGAAATATCAGTTTTCAATTTGAAATATCATCCTACAATAATAATCCATGTCAAAGAGATGTATCCATTTTCCTTTTTAATTCACTGATTTTCTCATTTAATCCCTTTACCAACTGGGATCATTCATCAAAATTTTCTTTATTTATTGCACCATGTAATGTTAAATCTACTACTTGTTCTGAAGTTACATCCTTTAACCTATACATCTTAAATTTACCAAGGATTTCCTGGGGGTGCTTTATTGTATTTGGCCTTTTATTTGGTGGATACAAGAATCACAATGCTAATGTGTTATCATTTGGGTTAAACTCAGACCCATAACACAACTTTTCTATTCCTTCATCACTAATTCTACAATCAATATACTGATATCTCCTAAATTATCAAATGCAATATATGTGGATATATCCACACCTAGCAACAATAAGAAACCAACATCACTCAAGATTTGCCTCCCCTTTCTGGGCTCATTATTTACAGCTCTTTTCTAACCTTTTTCCATCAAAATTTTGTGGCTTCACCCCTTCTATCCTTATCTGTTATGTCAATCTTCTTCATTAACTCTTTTTCTTTCATATTGTAAGAAAACATCTTGAATTTAGAGCTTTCAATAAATTCACCATCACCAATAAAATCCTCAACAACCCTCCTTATTACATATCCATGTTTAGATACTCAAAAAATTCTTTAATATCATCTTTATCCCTTGTCATTGGTTAGTAGGGATCAACTTGAACATTTTGAGTTATTTCTTCCACATCTTCTTGTTGATTCACAATACTACCAACATCTTGGGAAATATCCATGGAACTTGATGGTGCTGGTGAATGTTTCTCAAGGGGAAAACTTGAATTAATGCACCAATGACACTTACTAGAACAACAAGACTGGTGGGGTAGCCAAGTTAAACTCATGTAGAATAATCCTCTCACTTTGAATGAACAATTCCATCCTCTTGACCGTATTATATTCATTTGGAAATACACTTGAATAATTAGGGTTTTCTTGTTCTCTTCTCCTTTCTACTTGTTGTACCCTATTATATGCCAACACTCTTCTCCTCCTCTCCTCATAAGAATAATTTATGCACATTTCCCCTTTCTTCAAAAAGGTGTGCTTATAAGATCCCATGCCTACATATTTCATTGCAAATTCAAAATTTTGCCAGGATCAAATGGTCTTGCTTCTAATCTCACTGACAATCTATAAATTTACAAAAAGAGTTGAAACTTGATAATAATCGTAATTGTTGATTTGAAAATATTAAAAGCATAGATAAATAGGGAGAAAAGAACCTTTATTGTTTCTCCTAAAATTTTATGTGGCTTCAAAAATTTGCCAAATAATCCGCAAAATAGCTAATATATCTAGGAAAAATAATGGTAAAACATGAGGCCTTCCTTTAAAGCCATCGAATCCAATGTATGTGTACTTTTATGCAAGATAACAATCAACCTAATTGTGATCAATTGTGACTTAAATCTTCTTCTCAAATCCTCATGGTCTCAAAAACATTTTAATCATGGGAGATAATCTTGATGGATTATGAACTAATTGTAGACCTTATGGAAAGACACGTTGTCAATTAGTGCCAAAACACTTAGTCATTTATATGATTATAGTGTTGACCAAGACAAAAGCTTGAAGTGTTACCCGAGCTAAGAAGTTGCACTTTCAACTAAGTAGTTAGTTCAAAATAGTATCACCCGAGTCACTAGTGTTACCCGAGTTACCATCTTTGAGTGATCAATGTGACCCATGCACCGAGTGTTAACCGAGTGCCAGAGTTACCAGTTCACTGTGTAACCTGAGTTTTAGTATATCACCCGAGTGGATTACTGGACCCAAGTATCAACATTGGGCCGACTTAGTTCATATTGTTTGATACTATTTAATATGATAGTAGCTGACTTACAAAGGTTATTGATTTGGATAAGGTATATATGTAAGACACCTTGTTTATCCAAATTGATAGAATAAAAATAATGAATATATGAATGCGACTATGAAGTGACAGATTGATTAGAAGGCTACAATAGTATAAAGGAACAACATAGACTCATCTACCACATTTAGGTGATCAGTATTACATCAAAGGATCTTACTCAACAAATCAGAGTTGCATAGCAGATCATTCATAGGTTCATCCTAACAGGTGCATCAGCAAAATCCTTTAATAGGGTGGACTTAACAGTCCTTATCAAATCTCCTAACAGAGTGCATACTTTATTGTATTGTATAAATCCTTTCACAAGGTGGACCTAACAGTCCTTATTTCTCCTAACATGGCAGACCATTAGAAGTGGTCAATTGTAAGCCTTAACCAACCAAATTTATTACTACAGTATTAAATCTTGTGGGTACCATCCCCACCCCAGTTTTACTTTCTATTTGGAAGGTTTCTGGGAAACCAAATATTGTGTCAAGTGTTATGAATGGTTATAAATTTTTTGCTCCATACATGCAATTAGATTAGCCAATCTAATAAAGGATAAAAGTGAATAATTTTTATTGGTTCCTGATTCAACCCCCCCTCTCAGTCACCTAGCCTGTAATATATTTCCAACAATTTGTATCAGAGCTTTGGTTCTCTTATCAGAAGTTTAACAGCTTGAGTAAAGAGCAGAGGCAATAGAAATATACAGAATGGAGAAAGCCATTGAAAATGAAAAGACAGATCTACAAGTGGCCATGGATCAATTCAGAAAACTCAAGGAGCAGCTCTCTCATTCCCTGAAAAGAAGAAAAGAATTAGCAGTGCAAATGAATGAAAAAGGTTCTACATAAGAAAGAATTGAAGATTTATGCTAAGAAATAGGTTTTGAAGAAGTTGATGTAGCCATTGAAGATCTACTTGCAAAGAATCTCAATTTACATGAAGAAATCAGAAAGTTGAAGAGAGAATAAGAAATTCATTCAGTCAGAATATGTGAAGTCATGGAACAAAAGAACCAAGAAGAAAATGAAAGAGAAATAGCACAAGAAGAAAAAATATTGCTAAGTACAAGATTAGAGGAAAAAGAAAATAAAATCCATCATTTGTCACTTCAGTTTGCAGATATGATAAATCAACTCAATAGTGCAAATCAAGAAGTTATCAATCCGAGGACTGAAAATGAAAGACTAAAAAATGATCTCAATAATGAAAATCAAACCAATGAAAGTATGATGAATTCAAAAGTAAGCATGGATATGTTGATAGAGAAAACTCAATTCAGACATTATGGATAGACTGGATTAGGTTATTCTGAACAAGGTGAATCCTCACAACAAGGAGCTCAAAAGAACAAGAAACCTACATGTAATCACTGTGGTAAGTTAGGTCATACATAAAATAAGTGTTGGAGCAATGGGAATTCAAATTTTAATGGTAAGTGCTATAGATGTAAAAAACATGGAGATAGGTAAAGTGAATGTACTCAGAAACCTAATTTTGAAGGAAAATGTTTCAATTCTAACAAACAAGGTCACAAGTCTTCCGAGTGTAGAACTAAGCAATGGAACCCTGCTGAACAATTAGCTAAAGAAATTTTTGGTTGGGATTACAACAAATGGATCAGATGTTGTCATTATGGTGAATATGGGCACATTGGTGCAAATTGTGAAAAGAGTCACCTCAGAAAAAGGAATCCTACTAAGAGATGTTATGTGTGTAAACAACTCAGTCATCTAAGCAAGAATTGTATGAAGAGAGAAAAAGTGAATTCTAGTTAAATGAGAAAGGAAAATCAAAATTTTCTAAAATTAGAACTCAGATGAGTCAGTACTGGGTAAGGAAGTCTCTTGATAATTCAAACCAAAAAAAATGAAGGATCAAATGGCACCCAAAATAGTGAATTGGGTGGAACCACCATCTCCGAATAAAGATGTAAGGAGAAAACTGGAACCATGCATACAGTCCATCATACATCAATTCCAGATATGATAGCAAGTCCAAATCTACATATTGATGCACTAGGACACATTATGGTTCTAACCGAGTCAGGATCTCAGTTACAACTGAGCTACTCTAGCTTAACCGAGTTAAGTCAGGTTGTATGGTTTGAAAGATGCAAAGATTAGTTTTTGTCGAGCTTCCGAGTAAGCTTGGAGAACTACCTGAGCTATGAAAGCTACTATGTACAGAGCATTTAATGAAAAATTTATGGTGAAAGTTCTCATAAATGGTGAAATCAAAGGGTTATTGTTTACCAAGTTTTACAGTTTGCAGAGTGATTTTAGAGAAAATTTGCATTTGAAATGTTTAGTTGCAACAAAGTTTCATCAATCCTCCAAGCGTTATGGCATTTTCATACAGCAGTAAGGTCAAGAAGGGATCTAAGATGTTAGTAAGGAATGTTGTCTATGATATGCCTAAATTCAAACTTCATCCAACGATTGCAGAGGAGACAAATCCAATGGGAGCTCATTCCCAAATTCCTCCTAAGGCACTGTTAATTACCAACATTCAAAGTTTCTATCATTGCAAAATTCAATAGCTAGGCACATTAGAGCTAAACAAAGCATATGAAGCACTTTGTGTAGATGGAATCCTGAAGCTAGAACACAAACACCTTGAATTCAAGGGTTTAACCCACATCTTGCATATGACGAAGAACTTTTAGATAAAATGGATTAGGTTTCTTCTTATCCGCGTTCACGACATGCATCTCTAGTTAGAGAAATGAGTGAAGATCACTTAGATGATGGTACACCAAGTGATAGGGTACACAATGCTTGAAAAACCTAAAGCTACCAAAACCCTACCTCAAGATGACCTAGCCAAGAAGTCTCTTGCTGAGTGGGATGGAAGAGGTATAAAGTTGAATGGAGTCACTGACATGGAGCTGAAGTTTGGAATTCATGTGATTGCACACAAGATATAAAGTTCAAGCCGATGAAATAGTTTACCATGTGAGGCTCTGGACTTGGCATACAAAGTGGTCAAGAATAATCTATCATTCAACCTAGCCTAGTTACAACTCATCCAACTGAGAAAAAACATGGAAAGCATCCGTGCATCTAATACCAATCCATGTAAGTTTGGTTCACTCTTGGTCTGCATATTATTTTATGTTCAGAAGTTTTTCCCTTCAAAAGACATAGTTGTATGGAAAAAGTACATGCCTATATTCTATCAGATAAATGAATTTATAGAAGAATTGGGAGATAGCTTTGAAAGCATCATGGATGCTTACTTTGAAAGTTTCAGAGATAAAATGAAGAATATATACAGAATTCCAAAACAATTGGTAGAGGACTATAAGGATGAAATATGCTTCCTAGTTGATTTTGACAAAGTATACATTCAAGCAATCAAGCCTAGGGTTGCATGCGTGAAACCTCTTGCATATGAGGTTAACATAGATGAGACTAGATACATTATTGAAGCTCTTGTAAATGAACCTGTTGATCCTAAAGAACCATATTTTGGTACTTATGAAAAAGCTAAGGGAAGAATATCATTAGAAATTGAGATACCTAAAATTCTGAAGAGAGGAAGGAAGAGAATTGATAATTTCGAAAAGAAATATGGCAAGCCATCAGACTCTCCTCCCTCGATCGCTGAAAGAAAAGGAGATGACATAAAGATAGAAGATGATGAACCTGAGAAGGAAGAGGAAGAGGTAGAGTCTCCTAAGAAGAAGAGGCTAGCCCCCAAGAAAACACCAAAGATCTCTATCCATGTCTTCACTATAAGCAAACCCAGAAGATCTAGAAGAAAATTGGTATTGCCTAAAGAGAATGATTAAGAAGATACAGTTACATTCAAGAAGCCACTACCTACCTTTGAGTAGAAGGTTGAATAATTGAAAGGAGGTAGTGGTATGGGTTGTCTCAAATCATTTAATTATGCTTCCAAAACCAAGGATGATTAGAAAATGATTGAGGATACATTAGTAGAGAAAATGGAAAGCTGGAAGTATGATCCATTCAAATTGAGAAGCCATATGACTGAAGACCTTCTCAAGGAAATCACCATTCAATGGCATAATGTAGTTTAGATTGAAAAGGACATCAGGAAAAAAAACATAAAGCAATTCATGCCTACTATGATTGATAAAGAGGTAAAATATGCTATGACCAAGGATTAGAGTAATCACACTCCAAGGTTTAGGACTTTTCAAATTTTGAGCAAGAAAATAGAGTATGTTGTACAGACCAAAAAAAAGGTGTGGAAGTCAATTTTTGATGACAAGGAAGATGATAAGATAGAGGCACTGAGTAAAGACCCTCATGTATAGGCTAATGATGAAGAATTACCTGAGGTTCAGACTATTGAAGAATCTAATGCTAAATAGATAGCAGTAGAAGTGATGGTATCTCTACCCCAATCAAATATTCAGAATATCTTATCTTTGAGAAAGGAAAGGATCATATAGTATACATTAGGACTATTAGGAACCGAGCATCAGGCTCCACCTACTACTGGGCCAACCCAGACTGAGTCATAGAAAGAAACCGTGCATGTTTCTATAGTTAGCATTGATTCTACAGTTGGTGCATTAAAAGTTAATGACCTACTTCAACTGAATGCTAAGGAAAAGGATGAGCATGGAAAAGATAAGGATGATGATGGAAAAGGTAAGGAAATCATTCCTTCACCTAATCCCAAGGTCAAAGGTAAAGAAAAAGAAACAATAAATGATGAAGTTGACCTTGAGGAAGATATTGTGATTCCAAATTGGGATCTTTCCAACCTGACACCTGAGTAGATGGACATTTTTGGGGAGCTATGGAAGAAAAGAGAAAAACAATAGAAGCTCCGAGCAGAGAAGAAAAGGAATAGAGTTCTATACAAAATCAAAGGTATTTTCCTGGATTCACTAGATATTGAAGTCAATGAGGAAGAATCTATAATGGACCAACTTGTTGACATATTCCACAAGTTTAATCATGATCTTAGTGGACATGAGAAATTACTGTAAAAGGAAGAAAGCAAATTTGAATATAAGGTTCTAGAGAATGTTGCAGGAAAGATTGCAATAGATCAAGTAAAGATAAAAACTATCATTAGCTCTATAGAAACCACTGTGAATAATGTTGTGGCATATTTGTAAATTTGAGTGACACTTCCAAATTTACCATGGAAATAAAGGACAAGTTGACAAAGATTGACAATGATTTGAAGGAATGTGCAAACCAGTTGGCAGTTGATCCAAGTTCAAGTTCAACACATTTTATCAAGATCAAGTATCTGACTGATCTGCAGGTAGAGCTACTGAGGGAAGAAGCAAGAAATAGGGAATACCTATCATCCATATAGAGCCAAATCCTTCCTCATATGGATGTCATGCAAAAACATATTGCTCATGCAAAGACACTCATACATGACAATAAATTTTCAATTGAAGAGCTTATGATGGAGTTGTCTGCAGAAATTTAGATTGAGTTGCACATCCTGAAGATGTTGCAAGGGAATTGGGACAAGACTTTGTCTCAAATTTTGAAGGTTCTTAGTGATTTCCTTTCCTATTTTGGTATTACCTTGTAGATATGCTTTTTGGCATTTGTGTCAAAAACAAGGGGGAAAGATAGAATTTTTATATATTAGCAAATACATGTACATAGAAGAGGAATGAATATATATATATATATATATGTATATATATATATATATATATAGCAGAGTTACAAAAATAGTTTTTAAAAATAAAAAAATAGAGTCAGTTGTAACTGAGTTGTAGAGTAGCAGTCAAAACCGAGCAAGTACCCAAGAAGATGGTAAGGGGGAGTTTTGGCTTAGCAGTTTGATCAGAGTTTTTGGATATGATAAGTGTTTTTGTCAGTAATGCCAAAGGGGGAGATTGTAGACCTTATGGAAAGACATGTTGTCAATTAGTGCCAAAACACTTAGTCATTATATGATTACAGTGTTGACAAAGCCAACAGCTTGAAGTGTTACCCAAGATAAGAAGTTGGAGTGTCAACCAAGTAGTTAGCTCAAAACAGTATCTCCTGAGTCACTAGTGTTACGTGAGTTACCATTTTTGAGTGATCAATGTGACCCGAGCACCAGTGTTAGCCAAGTGCCAGAGTTGCCAATTCACTGTGTCGCCCGAGTGTCAGTATATCACCCAAGTGGATTAGTGGACCTGAGTATCAGCATTGAGCTGACTTAGTTCATATTATTTGATATGATAGTAGCTGAATTACAAAGGTGATTAATTTGGACAAGGTATATATGTAAGACACTTTGTTTATCCGAATTGATAGAATAAAAATAATGAATATATGAATGTGAATATGAAGTGGTAGATTGATTAGAAGGCTACAACTGTATAAAGGAACAACAGAGACTCGTCTATCAAATTTAGGTGATTAGTATTACATCAAATGATCTCACTCAGCAAATCAAAGTTGCATAGCAGATAATTCACTGGTTCATCCTAACAGGTGTATCAACAAAATCCTTTAACAGGGTGGACTTAATAATCCTTATCAAATCTCCTAATAGAGTTCATACTTTATTGTATTGTATAAATCATTTCACAAGGTGGACCTAACAGTCCTTATTGCTCCTAATAGGGCTGACCATCAGAAGTGGTCAATTGCAAGCCTTAACCGACCAAATTTATTACTGCAGTACTAAATCTTGTGGGTACCATCCCCGCCCTAGTTTTATTTTCTATTTGGAAGGTTTCTGGGTAACCAAATACTGTGACAAGTGTTATGAATGGTTATTACTTTTCTGTTCCATGCATACAATTATATTAGCCAATCTAATAAAGGATAAAAGTGAATAAGTTTTATTGGCTCCTCATTGACCCCCCCTCCTAGTCACCTAGGATGTAATATATTTCCAACAAGAATGTCATACAATCTTTTAACAAAGAATTCTTCAAAGTGTAAATATTGAGCATTCTTATATTTCATATCCCAAATATTGGTCCATAATTAGACCGACAAGGATTTCCAAACTTGTCTGTTGGCTGAATATAGAGTTCGGGACTCCATGCTTTGATCTTATTCCATTTATACAAAAACATATGGAATAATAGTGAATACCATTTGAAACTGCCTACAGACTTATTCAGTTAATCTCCCACAAGGCCTTGTGGATATTATTTGCAACAAACTAGGCATACTCAAAGAGTTTGTTGTTGTTGGGATCTTGAATTTAATAACTAGGAAATTCATTTCTTGTGGTATAATTTCATCACCATTATAGCCTATCACCTCACTTACCCCTTAATAGGTCATCTAAAAATACTTAAAGAACAAGTTAACATAAAGCCTGCAAAGTTTTGAAGATTCTCATCAACCATAGCCCTATGCATAGGAATCTATAGTCTTCTATACATCCCTTCCAAATTCAAATATTATTCCTTTAAATTCTCTAGGTTTATTTTCATGTTAAAATTGACACAATTCTTCATTTCAAACACTTCACAAACAATGGATTTTTTTTTCTATACCAGAACTACTACTTTTGTCCCAATGCACCTAGTGAACTCATTGTAATAGTTGGCTAAAACCTTAATGAAATATACGTTTACAAAAATATTAGGGACAATGAATATGACCATTCCAAAAAATTATGGATTTGAATTATGATGGGATTTCTATGATTTAGCCTAAAAATACCTAAAAATATTGTGACACCTAACCTTCATGTGGGTTTCACTAGCATCATTTTTTTGTCAAGAAAATTAGGGAAAATTTCAACTCTTTTCCCTCCATGCAGAACTAGGGAGTAGTACTATTATGTTGTTACAAAAATGTCACCTTGTTTGTCTCTTAGGAGTAGGTCCATCCTTCGTATACTTTTGTCTCTTTGAAAAAATAGGCATTTCTTTAGACAAACATAAATACTAATTGACCAATTATCATGAAATCTAATCCTTCCCTGTCAATCCTTTCAAATTGACGCTTGTTTAGGAAATTAAAGCTTCAGGAGATTTTTATTTTACTTACTAATTTCAATATAGCTTATTTGATTAATTGGGAATTCTCTTTAACTAGTTGCAAGGTCACTAGAAATCTATTACTTTTCTTCTATAATTCACTTCAATTCTTCGAATGATGAGAAAATGATCCCCAATCCATTTTATTCCTCTATTTTTCCAGCATTAAATTGTGCAAATAACTCATTCAACTTATGTTTAAACCCCAACCATTGATGCAAATATATCAATAGTGCGCATTGAGATTCAAAATTATCTTTATAGCACTCCAACAAACTCATAAAATAATTACCATGTGAGACTTTTCAGTGAGTTGGCACAAAGGAAACCTTTCAATGTGCTAGAGATTTGCAACTTTAGTGCATTTGAAAATTGACGCGGCACTCCACTTGTGTCATTTCATGCATATTCATTGAGATCACCAGCACGTTGGAACAAAAGAAACCTTCCAACGTGCTAGCAAGTTGCATTTTCCATCATTAACGTATCCACATTGGAAGCTCCACATCAAACATGCCACATCATACTCCACATCACATGTCAGGAATTATTGGATATGATCTTCACATGCCATGTCACACTCGTCAGCACACTGGAACAAAGGAAACCTTCCAACACACCAACAAGTGGCCACACTATCATCAAAATTAAGTGTTATGAATTCAATCACCAACCCATTGGAACAAAAACTTCATTGCAACATGCGAGTGAGATAATGGTATACATTGATTCAACATGCCATGCAAGCACAATGCCTCAATGTGCTAGCGTGCTGAGACAAAAATTTCATCCCAATGCGTCAGCGAGCTGATGAACAAGGCACTTAAAAGCCACTTCGCGCATATGAAAAATGCAAGGGTTACATTACATGTGAAGGGGACGTTGCTAGAGGTATAAAACATAATAATATTAATAGATTAGGTAATAAAAATGTAACACTTGTCTTGATTATAATGAGATTGAGAAGGAAACTAGTTTTTTTAGACATTTGCCCCATAATTGAATCCATGTCATTGATACCTATATGCACCCTAAAATGGTCACCTAGACTTTGGGCCCCATTTTATCATTTTATCAATTTATCAAATTTCCTGAATCAATGCTTTGGAGCATTTTCAATTCAAATCAATTTCCTTGATCAAGTTGTAATTAATTCAATTATTCAATTATTTCAATATTTCCTAAGGTTTGATCATTTTTTATCTAATTAAAAGATTTAATTTTCCTTTTAATTAAATAAAATTTACCTTATTTAATTAAAAGATTTAATCTCCCTTTTAATTGAATAAAATTTATCTTATTTAATTAAAGTAAAATTCTCCCTTTTAATTAAATAAAATTCCTCTTATTTAATTAAATTCAATCTCCCCCACTTAATTAAATAAAATTCTTCTAATTTATTTAATTGAAAGAAAACTCCTCTTTTAATTAAATCAATAAAAATCCCCACTTAAGGCACTTTATTTGTTGAAAAAGGCAATAAATTAAATTAAATTAAATAAAAATCCCTTTTTCATCACATCCTCCTAAGTGGTGGGATTTTTGCCTCTTAATCATAGCCTTTGATTTTTGCCTCTTAATCTCAACCATTCACTTTTCTTTATAAGGAAGTCTCTCCTTCTCATTTTCATATATTAGGTTTTTCATAGTATTGTTATGCAGCAGGTTTGGAGAGCAATTTTGGAGGAGCATTTGAGCACTGGAGCTTGGATATTGCAACTTTTCTCTTCTTGTCTTCTTCTTCTTGCATTCATGGCTACTCATGTAGATTAGATTCATGTTTATTTTCATAGATTAGATTTATATTTCCTTTCATAGATTAATTAGACATTGTTATCATTTAGATTAATTTCCTTTCATGCATTGCAATCATATAGAGTAGATCTCATTTTCATGCATTTGAATGTCTTGTTTCATGGTGTACTTGCATAGGCACTAACTAGGCCAATCTAAGGGCCTCCATTACACACCTTTGCACTCCATGACTAGAGAGCTATAGATCGATATTTGAGGCCTCATTCTTGAGAAACCTTGGATGGAATGAAATTCATAGAAGTGTGACACATTTTCATCACACATTTTTGGCACCCACCGTGGGGCACAAGATTCATTTTTTGTCTTTTTAGCTATTTTTTTTCAAATTTATTTTTAGATCTGAAATTTCTGTCTTTTCTGTACTTGCTATTTTTTTCTGGAGAGAAAGTTCGCGTGAGATTTTGCAGGTCTTCACGTGAGATTGTGTTGGATCTAGTGTTTTATCACCTGGTTCTGTGTACTTCTTTGCGTGACACAACATTTCCTCGTGCGAGACTCGGTATCAGTGCAGTGATTTGACTGGTTTGTTGTTTCTGTACCTTTTTTTACTGCCTGTGCATTCTGTCACGCGGCTGTGCATTTTTTGCATGAACTTTATGTTTTCTCGCACGAATATGCATTTTCTCGCGTGGTTCTGTGTACTTCCTCATGCGAGATTCCGTACCAAAGATCTGATTTTCATTGCTATATTGATATATATCTGATTTTTTGTGCTGTTAGGGATTTTTCTTGTATGAATCACAATGCTTGAAATGTCTATGTGAACCCTGTACCTCTACTTCTGATTCAGAGACAAGAAAATCCTAATTGCTAAGGACTGGATAAGGTCCTTCTTCATTTTTGAGTTCCACAACTACTCAGGCAGGTTTTACCTTTTCAAGATGGTTGTTATCACAGTATTTGTTATTGTGGACACTGATTAGTTATAT
>MU224989.1:864825-877108 GCA_018584345.1 Thuja plicata
TTATTTGTTGAAAAAGGCAATAAATTAAATTAAATTAAATAAAAATCCATTTTTCATCACATCCTCCTAAGTGGTGGGATTTTTGCCTCTTAATCATAGCCTTTGATTTTTGCCTCTTAATCTCAACCGTTCACTTTTCTTTATAAGGAAGTCTCTCCTTCTCATTTTCATATATTATGTTTTTCATAGTATTGTTATGCTGCAGGTTTGGAGAGCAATTTTGTAGGAGGATTTGAGCACTTGAGCTTGGATATTGCAACTTCTCTCTTCTTGTCTTCTTCTTCTTGCATTCATGGCTACTCATGTAGATTAGATTCATGTTTATTTTCATAGATAGGATTTATATTTCCTTTCATAGATTAATCAGACATTGTTATCATTTAGATTAATTTTCTTTCATGCATTGCAATCATATAGAGTAGATCTCATTTTCATGCATTTGAATCTCTCATTTCATGGCGTACTTGCTTAGGCACTAACTAGGTCAATCTGAGGGCCTCCATTACACACCTCTGCACTCCATGACTAGAGAGCTATAGATTGATATTTGAGGCCTCATTCTTGAGAAACCTTGGATGGAATGATTCATAGAAGTGTGACACATTTTCATCACACAATACCATATCATCTGACGATGCATATGTATTAATTGTAGTGGAGTATTTAACTTTAGTGAAATTGGGCCCATCACTCATTTTAGAAAATTGAAAAACTTGGAACCACCATTTATTTTTTTGAATATGCATATGTTAATTAACTTTCGCGAACTTGGGCCCACCATTCATTTTACAAAATTGTGAAACCTTTGTGACAGGATAGATCAAATGACATTGACATGCTAGATCAAATGACATACAATAACTGAATTTGCTAAATTATGTAACCTTTGGGCCAACCATGTGAAAATTAGTGATCTGAACAAGCTTATCTATTGTCAATAAATTCATGTAATAATATGCTAGCAATATTATCATCGATTGTGGAAATCTACTATCATAAAATTTGAACAAGCTTCTTATGTACTATGTGAAACAACAAAACAAATGCAATCCATTGATCAAACTGAATGTGATGAACTTCACACACTTCCGCTGTAGGCTTATATTGCAAAGTCGCAAATTGTGACCACATGTACACATCAATCAAATCAAATAGCACTCTAATTAAAAATATAGTATTGCACATTCACAAATTGGGAACATCTATCCATTTAGAAATAAATAAAGTGCAGTCAAATCAAAAAACACGATTGTCACATAAACTAGTTTAATTGACATTTGATCTGTGTAACATGGCTATCTTGACATGGATTAAGGTTTAAATAATTCAAATGTAATGCCATTTACTCAAATGTACAACTTTAATAAATAGAAAATATTTGTCTCTTGATTACTCACATGTGAACTTAATGACTTTCGGCTATAAAGCATTTAGGATTTCATTTTCCAAATCTAGTAATAATAGATAGTTATAGTGGTGATTGATGTTGTAAGAAAAGTGTTGGCCAACTTCTCCCTTTGCACTACAAGTACAAAACAATTGGAATAATTTTGGGAGGAGGTCAATCATGATAGGCTAAGAAACATTTTCTACTTTCAGGTTGATGAATTCATCCGCAATGTTTCAATCATCATCGGTTATTACTATCTTGCGGTACAGGGACGTTACAAGTTAAATGTAGAAATTTCATCACTCCTCTTAGCATGGTATTTTGAATAAGGCATGGTGAAAGAGGCAAGGTGGCTTGTGAATTCTTGTGTTCATAAATATTGAAGAGTTAACCCAAAAAATATCCTAATTAGGGCGCAAACGGGGATGAGTTTATTGGTCCATGATCATGACTGGTTCCAAATGTTAGAATAAATGAGAGGGGGGGGTGAATTAGTGGCCTCAAAAATTGATCCAATAATTCAACCAAAACTTTATATGACAAATATAAAACCTCTAGTTATATTAATTCCTACAAGATGTATGCCTTGTGTGAATCTACCATGTATATATTGCTCGGTGAATACTCTATTTATCATTTTCTTAAGCTTTACCAATTATTAGTAAATAAACTTAGTGTTTACAAATCAATTCGGTTTAAGTAATGTGTAAAGAAAAACATCAAAGCAATGAGCCATATACACATTTGACACATGGATTTTTAATGTGGAAACCCTATTAAGGGAAAAACCACTTGGGACCGGTAACCCAAAATTTTTACTCTTTTGAAGTGAGATCAGTGAAGAGCCAACCCTATTAAAGGTTACAAACACACTATTAAGTGCGACCTTGTTGGAGGATTTAAAACTAACAATTTATCACTTGACCTAGAATTCACTATGTTGTCAACATGAAAACCTTCTAATACTCCTTGGGATGTATCTCAATATATTAAGGATGGTTAAATACCACTCGGTTAAGAGATTTTCTGAATCAATGGTTAAACTAAAACAATAAATGATATGTTCATAAATATGACTTAACCTTGCAGATGTTTAGATCTATTGTAAGTCCATAATACCTCTTTTGATCAATGTTCTCTTCAATTCCTTTTCTCCAATTCTTTCTTCTCAGTGAATGTTGTTGCTTCTTTGTTGCTTAGTGTTTGCAAAATTCTTGGCTCTGTTCTTCAGCCTATATGATCAGATCTGCATGAAGACTTCTATCTTCACCAGAATTATATTTAGCATTCCTCTTTTCATAATGAATTACTTGTCTCTTTATATAGACATGATTTGACCATTTCTTTCTTCTTGTTTTCTTCGTTGATCACTTCTTGATCCGTAAAGCTCGCCATGCTTTCTTTAGTTTTATTCCATAAATATCTTCTTGTTTTCAGGAATAAAACATGCTTTAAATCTCCTTTTTATCTTTAGATTTTAACTGATCGATAGAAATAAAGAAAAAAATTAGTTAACTCTAAATATAGCTTTGCCAACTCAGTTGTTTTATCATTTTCTAACTTTAGTTCCCGTCGGTCAAGACTTCAGTTGTGCTCGGTGACTACTGCAGATAGCTCGGGCATCAACTTTAGTTCTATTTGGTGACAACTGCAGTTATCTCAGGCATCAACTTCAGTTCTATTTGGTGACAATTGCAGTTAGCTCAGGCATCAACTTCAGTTCTATTTGGTGACAACTGCAGTTAGCTCGGTAATGCTTGCTTGGGTATCTCTTGCTCGCGTAACATTGTCCATTGGTTAACACTGTGAACTTTTGTGCTCGGGGTTCACTATCCATCGGGGTTTACTATCACTCGGTGTATATGATTACCGATGACAAAAAATGTCTTTTTAAATATTTAAGTGTTGTGACAATATGTGTATGAGTAATCATACCATATTAAGTTGACATCAATGACAATACAATACATTAACTAATTTAATGTCTTGCATTTAATTTCTACAACTCGGTGATCATCAACTTTGTCATCTTCAAACATTCAATCAATTATAGCTCATCACCAAATTCATGAAGGGGACCCCTCTATTCATCCTTTTCTTTTTTGGAATGTGTATGAGAATTCTAAAGTGCGTAGGGGGACTGTGAGTAAAGGTCTAAGTGTCATCGATGATTACCTCTACATAAAAGAGGCTTGCAAGTCTATAGTGAAGAGTACCTAGGGACAGGGAGATCCTAAATGTCAATGAGGTTGTCCAAAGGGAAGCACAAGGATGAAGATGAAAAGGATCGACTCTAGCATGGTGGGCACGTCGAAGAATGAATAGTAATGGTGTCACCACATGATTTTTGTTTGTGTTTTGATGTTCTAGGTGGGGAAATTGTTTCTAGGCCGGGAAATTGGTTACTGTAGAATAAGTCTACATTTTATAATGTTATGTAAAATTTATCAACCAAAAAAACTATTGTACTTTTTAATATTTATATAATTCACCAATATAATAATTTTATTAGTTTTAATATAAAAGTATGATTTGCGAAGAATTTTTTTCTAGTTTTGTATACTAAGTCAATATAACCAATAAAATGACTTCATTGGTTTTGTACGATGCTGTAAATTTCTAGTAAAAAAAAACATTCACATTAAAACATGTCTTAATCACTAAATTATTTATTACATTTATTTGAATACAAGGCAAAATCACCAACACTATTATGTTTCTCTAGCCCATGTCAAAATACGATTTGGAAAGAATTTTCAATAATTTTGGGTGATTGCAACTGATTCACCAACCTCAATAATATTATGTTTGCACATGAAACAAAAAATTTCTTATATAGTTACATGTGATTTCTACGAGTACCAAATTTTTTTCTAGTATTTTACTACTTTTTTTTTTTTTTTTTTTTTGGGGGGGGGGGGGGGGGGGGGGGGGTGGGGGGGGGTCTCAAATTTATCACCTACTAAATGTCTGGGAAGAGGATGTGACTATCAACGTGTCAATTCCCAAAATTTGGGGCTATCTTAGGCACTGTAGATCAAGCACATAACTAAAACCATTGCACACTCTCATTCGCACTAGGGGATTCCTATTGATTGCCACTTTTAGAGCTCAATTCAAAACATTCTTCTTGTTAAATTAGTTGAAACTATATATTATAGAAAACGTTATGTTATCTCTTGCATAAGTTGACTAATTGATTAGACAAGTATTTATTTTCATTAGTATTCATTAAAATTTTAATTATTTAACCAAGGATATTTTTAACTAGGGAAAAGTGTTCACTAAAATTGACAAAAGAATTTCTTTTGAAGAGAATAAATCTAATGCAAGAGAAATTAGGGTGTGAAAGAATTATCACATTAAATATTTTTTTTCTTTCACATTTTTGTTAGAAGTGTCTATGAGAATCTATTAAGATCCTCAAATAAAATGGTATAAATAATATAGAGAATATCCAATATACTCTAATTAAATTGAAGTCTAGAGTATGGAAACTCCATACAATTATCCTTACTAAAATATTTTTCTCTTAACTATGTCTCAATATGAAATCCATACACATACAATACTATTTACATACCTCACATAATTTCTCTCTTACATTAAATAATAATTAACTAACTACTACTATGATTTACCTACTCTTAGGATAACTACATTTATTTTCATTAACTAGTAGAATGAATTGCATTGGCACTCACACCTTTATTTATTACTAACTCCATATCCCTAGTCACATTTTAAATAAGCTCTTTAAATATCTAGAATAAGTATTTGAATAAATAAATAAATAATTAATGAATTTTTATATAAGTTAATTCTTGAAATCATAAGGGTTTCACATGCATTCATGACATACTAAAGAATACCCTTATTTTTTTAAAATGTCCCAAACTCTTATTTTTTGTCACCCCCCCACAATACCCACCCAATACCCCACACACCCTTTTTCCTCTATAAGTCCTCTTAATCCCCCCATATAGGAAATATATTGCCCTATTTCTTGCCTATTATGAACTTTTGAATATGAACACACATGATATGGTATTTTCCCATCAGTGAAGCCCTCATGCTTGAAATAAGCACTGAGCTATGTATAGAAATAATGAACATGCTCTTTCTTTCACAATGGTGAACTAATATTTTATTATATGTCTCATTATGTGTTGCTTTAAATCATCAACTATCACATGCATAGAATTCAACCCCTAGAATAAACCTTGAACGTATATATTTTATCTTTTTGTCCTACTTACACTTATGGTCTTGATCATCACATTTGTAGCCTTGAACATATTGACACGTTTCTTCATAAATGAGTGCAAGTTAAAGTCTAATATAGTGGTCCTAACATGAACTTGTAGAGTTTACTACTCTAAGAAAGGAAGTTGACAAACTCTCAACTTGGTGCTTTAGTTAACCTATGTTAAATTGATTTAATGATGTTGTTAGATTATTAAAGACACTCCAAGCAATCCACATAGTGTTATATCATGTTCTAAGTACTCTCATATTGATGATGCAAAACATGTTCTAAATTTATACTTAAGTTTTCAAAGGACCTCAAGCTTTGTCCTTTTAGACAATACCCTGACGTTTAAGTTGTAATAGCTTATACTTGAGTTGGTAGATAATTAATATTTGGAACTAGGTCTACTTTACCTTAAGATTAAAATAATTTATAAAATAAAGTAAAGACAATACATATGACCCAACCAACTTAATAAAAAAAGGTTATTCCAAACTAAAACTAATAAAACTAAAAAATAAATATCAAATCTAAAATTATTAAAAATAAAAAAGTAAATTTAACATGAATTCAAGACATTACACAACATCTTGTATATAGGAATATATAGGATATATTTTATGTTTCTATATATACATATAAGAGGATACATTTTTATATGTATGTATGTATGTATGTATGTATGTATGTATGCACACACCGACACATATTGAATAAAATATTTCATAGAAAAATTATTTATTTAAAAATAGACAACTAGTATTAATATGAGATTAAAACATAATAATTGTATGAAGAATCCTTTTAACTTGCTAATAAAGATGATCTTTCATTTTACATTATTAGGACTAAGTTATTTTTAACTACATACAAAGTAGAATCCATGTCATTGCACATGACTAAATCTATGTGTAAACCCTAAAACACATACCTCTTAGTATTTTATCATATAAAATGACTTCCTAGGTGGGATCTAACCAGCACTCCCATGGGTAACTAATAAGATTTTTTTTTTCAAATCCCAAGAGAAGAGATGTCCATGCTTAATATAGAAAAACATAACAAAGAATTTATTATAACTATGAAAGGTTTATTCTGAGCTTGTTGTCGATCTTTATAATAGTATTATAAGTTTAGATTGTTTTAATTGTGATTATTTTTTAAAATTTAAATGCAATTGATAAGAAAAATAGCATTTTTTTAATTTTATTATTTTCACAATCTAAAGTTTGATCTTGACATAATACAGACTCTTTTATCTTTAACTTAAAGAAGTCCAAATATACACTCGTAATAAGAGTCTCTTTAAATTAAAGAAGCCCAATTATACACTCCTAATAAGAATCTTAATAAGAATCTCTTTAAATTAATATCAATAATTACAAGACAAACTAGATGTTGTTATAAGCTTTCTAGACTATTCCACCCAAAAATAAAATTGTAAATATATAATTGAATGCTTATTGTGCTGTCCCCCACTTTAGCTACAAAATAGAAATAATCATGACAATCCCATAACATTATTTTTATTTACATGGACTGATTTGGACTAATCTATTTAAGATCACATTCTTCAACTGCCTGATAATAATTTTACACCTAATCACACCTAAAAATAAATAGACAATTATCTAACATTTAATAACCAAAATATGCATTTAACCATTAAAGTTTAAGACATTGGTTGGATTTTTTGCCAACTCGTTGAACTGAGTTTTCTGTGCCAGGCTGTGCTCCAGTTCCTATGCCATGAAATGTGATAGAGAATATATGAACGTGCTCATATTAAGATGCTTAACTTGCTCATTTTTTGTTTCATATTGCCACCATTGTCCTTGTTGCCCATTTTCTCTCAACATATATTATTGACAACAACGATTTTTGGGTCCCCATTGGGTTCCGCTTTATTTGATAGAAACATTTGATCTAGAATTTCAGTTCAATTATTCGAATCCGGGCCCTCCCAAGATCGCCCAAGTGATACTTTAGTCCTGAAACCATTCAGTGTTCGATTTGTCCGAGACATGGCTCAGTAATACTATTCCTCTTTGCAAATTTACATTGGTTAACTAAAAAGCAAAAGGAGCACAATATTTTGGCAACCTAATCAATTCGACTGTAAGAGATCGGCAATCGACGGCAACTATGTATTGTTTGGTCCACGTCTCATTCTGTCCAGTCCAGTCTGTTACTATATACGTGTAACCTCCCCCCTTCACCAGAATAGGCACCTGCCATGATACCATGAATTTCATAAAAAACTGTGGTTATCATAGATAACTTCGGTGGTCCCATTATATCCACAACATTTACAACATTTAAGAATTCATTTCAATTCATAGGTAAAAACTCAAACGCAAAAAGATTGTGAGATGTTCAATAGTTAAATTATCAACTAGGTTTTTTTATCAAATTTTAAATAGTTAATAATTTAATATAAAGTACCAATTATAGATTGAAATTTCATGAATGATTGATGGTAATCTGTTGTAATAAAGGACAATCGAATAAAGTCATGGGAGCAATGATGATGGTCCCATTCCTTGTAACTTTGAAGCTTGCATTCAATAGAACGTAATTTCTGATGAGCTCATTCAAAACCATTTAACTTTACTAACCATTAAATTACAGATGTAGCCAGATTCTTTTAGGCAATTACAAAAAATATAAGAGAAAATAAAACACAAAAGAATTCAAAATCCCATCTCTTCTTCATTATTCTTCAAACTACTCTCTCGTTTGAAATAGGAAAAAAAACCCTATTTTAACTACAATCCGAAAATCACCCTTTTAGACAGTTTTTCACAAATTTTTTAACTTTTTTTTGCAATTTTTTGTAATTTTTGAAACAACTCCCATGAAGCCCGATTTTTTCCTAAAACTTCCCTAAGATGGGATGAACTGTCAACTAATCTTCGAAATTGGAAACATGATTTCGAAGTTATTAGAAAAAATCAACTTTTTAAAAACCGGCAAAAAACATTAAAAGCTGATTTTGGAGGTGCAAATGAAAAACTTTTTAAAAACCTCCAAAAAAAAAACATCAAAAGCTGATTTTGGAGGCCCAAATGAAATTTTCAGCTCATGAAAAAATGTCAAAATGATCATCTACCGAACTTGGCGGCAATCCAAATAAATTCTCACAATAAAACCACCTGTAAAATTTCAACAAAAACAGTCAAAAGTTATGACCTTCGAAAATCCGTACGCCAATCACGAACTCTCTTTATCGCCTATATGACTTACTTCTCTAATATCATAGATGGATTGATAAAAACAAAAAAATTGAGATGATTGAGGCAAATTGGGTGACGCTTGTGCTTAATTAGAACAATAGCATCTTTGCCGAGTACAAATTAGGTATCCATGAGGCCTCCTTGATGGAAACAATAATGTGACTAAACGCAGGGTTGAATATGCCCCAATAATTGATCAGCCCCACAGGGCCCAACAGTCCAGATGCGTCACATACCAATAATTTGTACCTAGCCAGCTCACAAAGAGCACAGTTGCCCAATTTGCAATGGCCCATTCTCAAGAAGGCCGTAATTAGAATGATGAAAAAAGCAGACAGCTACTTAATGGGCCCATCCTTAAGCTCAACCACAACTTGAAAGCTGTCAAACAAACACCACATTGAACCAGGAAACCATTTCCTTCTTTCTGAGCTAATACATCTAAACCCACTATAAATACAACCTCCATTCTCATTTCTCCACACCCATTTCTTTCACTGATTAATGAGCTAATGCATCTAAACCCACTATAAATAAACCTCCATTCTCATTTCTCCACACCCATTTCTTTCTTAGTATTATAATTCTCACAATATTTTCTGTTCAAATTTGTGTTCTCTTTTTGTCAGAACTGGCGAAGTATAATCATAATCCCATTACAACCCTGGAGGAAGAGGAGAACAGGCGTGTGGTTGAGCAACTTTACGTTGCCCTTGGAAGTGGCGATACCAAGAAAGTGGGGAGAATATTGGCGGCGGATTTGGAGTGGTGGTTTCATGGCCCGCCATGCTGTGATCACATGATGCGCTTGCTCACCGGCGCTTCCGGTCACCGGCACTTTTCCTTCAACCCTAAATCCATAACGGCGGCGGGGAACAAAGTGTTTGTGGAAGGGCGTGAGAACGAATCGGCGTACTGGGTGCACGTGTGGACTATCAAAGATAAGGTTGTCACGCAGCTTCGTGAGTTCTTTAACACTTTGCTGGTTGCCAGGGAGTTCACTCCTCGTCCATCACCACCCTCTTCTTCTTCTTTGCCACTGGTCGCCCGTTTGCTTGTATGGGAGAGTGAGATTCCCAAATCCCAGGGAGATTCCATGCCTGCTCTGGTCCTTGCCATATGAATATTTCCCCTTCTTTGTGTGTCATGTTTTATCAGTCTTTTGTGAGATGTTTATATGAAATTATAGATGTTCGTTTTGGAAACTGGCCAAGCCAATTCAGCTCACTGTACTTTGTGCTTTTGTTTTTCTTAGACTATAATGTGTCAAATGCAGGGAGAGAAGCCGAACTCTGTGTTGGAAATTGCTATAAGAGAAGCAGCTTTTGGCCATGCCTCTCCCTTTGTTAAGCTTAGGACAAAAAACATGACAAATAATGAATGGACAAGCACACTTATTTACCCGATATTTATAAGTATTTCTATCAGTCCTGCTCAAGGTGATAGTACAGAGTGCTTCTTTATAAAATTGTGTCAATATAGCTGTGAATATTGATGTTAGAATGTAATAGAATTTTATTCTTTTGCACTCAACTTATTGCATGAGATTTTGTAATTGTTGCGTCTGCTGCTTTCGAAGCTCCTTTTTTATTTGATAGTACTATGGGATTATTAGGTGTTATGATTCCCATTTGCGAATAAATAGATAATATCACTTTCAGCTGCATAGTAGGGAACATCTGACATAAGTTTTGTATGGGAAAGATTAGATGAAAATATTATCTTCGATGAAAATATAAGATAATATTTTTGATAGAGGGAATTTTATCTATTAAGTTTTAATCTTATTTTCAAGTTTTGAATTCAAGAGGACTTGATTCTATATAAGCTCATTAAGAATCGTTTAACTTTACTAATACATCAAAATACCCATTGTAATATGAAATAATTTAAGTAAGATATAAGATAATTTTATGTGAAAGATGTTAATTCTATAATAGCGATTGATAGTGTTGAAATATCATCTTACAATTTATTATATTATGTTAATAGTGTTGAAATGCCATCTTAAAAGAATGACAAATAACGAATGGACTTACCAAATTTATTTGCAAAAAGCACTTTGATTACGTACTTATTTACCTGATGTTTAAGTACTTTTATCAATCCTGCTCAAGGTGATAGTACAGAGTGCTTCCTTATAAATTTTTTTAAATATAGTTGTGAATATTGATGTTAAAATGTAAAGAATTTTATCCTTTTGCATTCAACTTATTGCATGAGATTGTGTAATTGTTGTATCTACTGCTTTCGAAGCTCCTTTGTTATTTGATAGTACTATTGGATTATTAGGTATATAATTTCCCATTTGCAAATAATAGATAATATCACTTTCAGTTGCATAGTAGGGGACAACTGACATGTGTTTTGTATGGGAAAGATTGGATGAAAATATAAGATAATAGTTTTGATAGAGGGATTTTCATCTAGAAAGTTTCAACCTTATTTTCAAGTCTTGAATTAAGCAGAGTTGATTCTTAATAGGATCATTAAAAGGCATTTAACTTTACTAATAGATTAAATTATCTATTGTAATATAAAATAATATTAAGTAAGATATTAGATAAGATATAAGATAATTTTATGGGAGAGATGATAATTCTATGATAGCCATTGATAGTGTTGAAATGTCATCTTAAAATGTATTATATAATTATATAATTTTTTATTTTAGAATAGACAATATAATTCGAGTCAAATTATTAATAATAAAAACTTTCTCAATTATTAAACCAAATAATCATAATTGATTACTTAAATATTTTTACAAACTAGGTATCTAATCTACACTCTAGATCAACATTTATATATATAAGGAACATAGTTAGATGTGTGCTATTGAAGGAACTTGTTTTCTAACCAATAAAAATAAAATCAACAAGTTTCTTCTATTTGAGTTTTTGCATTTTTATAATTAAGCATTACTTAGCTATCAAGTTACATATCTCACCCTATATATAATTTTAGATCTCAACCACTTATGTAAAAGAATTATTTGTTCTCACAAATGTAATTTTTTACCTAAGTATGTTTCCAAATAGTGATTAATTTAGACAGTTTTAACTAATAATTACTCAACTAAAGCCTTATGCATATTAAAATATCTCCTAATTATATTGTTCTTTTGCAAAATGTTAGCAAATGGTTTAATTCACTATACCATTAGATAAGATATTGAATTTTCTGTTAGAAACACTGAGAGGGGGGGTGACTCAGTGTTTGTCTATTTATTACTTTTCAGCAACTTAAACATAAATCAAACATACATTGAATGAAGTTTAACATAAGAACTCATAACACATGATATGATTATGGGGAAACCTTGATCAGAGGAAAACCCCGGTGGGAATTAGTACCCACAAATATTGTACTAGGTATAATGAACCTGTTAAAGTTCCTTTGCCC
>MU224989.1:927950-969039 GCA_018584345.1 Thuja plicata
AAAGTTGTCAGCAACTTTTAAAAGTTGCTAATGTTGCATAGCAACATTTTTCCATTTTTAAACCAATAACACTTTTTAAGTGTTTCCTTCACCAACCTACCTTAGTTAACTTTAGGTAGACTACCTATGGACCTTAAAACCTTCTATGACATCATCCTAACATTTGATGACATCATCAAGTACACCATATTTAAATGGAGCCAAAAAGAGCTATTAACACAAGAAAAGAAGCACAAAATGAAAACTACCTAAACTACTCTTGGTCAACATGACCTTACATATTTACATTGCCCTACTAGAGGGTCTTACACACACTAGCACACCAAAATGACAAGAAACTACCATATTTGCTTGGCATCTCCAGGGTGCTCCTGCACCAGGTGACAACGTTGATTGATATATGTACTACACATGGTTAAATTGATAATAGATTACCTTGAATAAACTTAATTTTTTCATTATCTGGTCTCTAATTTCCAAGTGCTGATAGTTGGTAAAGAATAATTATCTCATGATGGTAAGTTCAATCATATAAAAAAATTGATGAAAAATTACTATCTAGATTCAAATTTTTTTACATTTTGATAGCACTAGATGTACTTTTAGGAGTACAACAATTTAAATGGTTGACAATAATGTCCTTAAATTTACAAAAAAAATTATTAATTTCAACTCTAATAAAACATTATAACCTTACAAGAGTACAATCACCAATAAGTCAAAATTATTATCTCCAATTGTTAAGTAAAATTATATATATGACTTTAGAACACATGATGGACGTTATAAATTCATAGTAATGCCCTTTGGTCTAACTAGTGCCCAATCAAATTTTCAAAGCCTCATGAACTCGTTGTTCTCTCCCATTTCTTCACAAATTTGCATTGGTATTGTGTGTTGATATCCTTATCTATAGTAGAGAGTGGGAAGAATATTTTTAACATGTAAATAAGGTATAACAAAGATTGTAAGATTATCAAGACTATCTAATTAGTGCAGATGTGTCTGTAAGGTTAGAGAATGGGAATACTTGAGACAAAATGGTGTCACATCAAGGTATTAAGGTGGATACCAAGAATATTGATGTAGTGATTGAGAAATTTTATGTTTAACAAGATATTATAGAAGATTTGTTCATAATATTGCTCGTATCACAACACCCTTAGCAACATTAGTAAATAAGTATCCCTTTTCATGATTAGAGCTATCCACCCATACCATTGAACACCTAAAAGGAGGTCTCACTTCAATCCTTGTACTAGCTACCCAAACTTCATTGAAACATTTTTGGTAGAGTACTAGCTACCTTAAACTTCTTTCAAACATTTATGGTAGAATTTGATGCTTTTAAGAATGAAATCAGAACAACACTAATGCAAATACGATGTTCAGTAGCATTTTAGAGGAAAGAAATACTAGCCAATACTCATACAAATAAACTATGGTGTCAGTATTTATGGGAAGATAATTCAAATTCTATAATAATTTTTAAACAATGAATATTCTAGATGAAAAAAAAGAGACGTGTCACCATGATGCATTTTGGTAATGAGATTCTTGATCCTGATCAATGGAAAGTTGCGTGACATTTTGAACGTTCAAGGCCAAACCTACACCAAGGTGACCCCTTATTTCCATTTCTGCTTGTAATCATGGCGTTTTCTGTTTGTAATCATGGCGAAGTACTAACGAGACTGATAAAAAAAAGGAAGGATGTCAGATATTGTAGGGGTGTAAACATTGCAAGGGACATGGAAAGATATACCCACCAACAACTCACAGATAATACAATCTCAATTGAGGAATCGAACATTTTTGAAGACGGAGTTATTAAACACAGTATACTAGCGTACAAGCATCTCAGCTCAAAAACATGAGAAATTGACGATCTTCTTTTTCGACACGAAGAGCATTTGCAATGTAAGATATTTCATAGGCTGAAACTTAACATTGATTACCTACCTAGTACATATCTAGGCATCTGTCTATTTAAAGGAGCAATGCAAACCATCTCTATAGATGAATATAGTGGAAGCCTGCAAAACCAGAGCCACATCATGGAAGGGCAAGTGGCTCACACCTCTCACAAGAGAGATATGATGAAATTTGTGCTCGACAGAAATTCGAATTTATATGTTTGTCTTGAATGATATCAAGAGACTCCCACTTCGGCACTCGGACAAAGTGAGAAAATAAAGCTACAAACAAAAAGCTATTTGCATTGTTTTGAATCCACTCATGAAATATTGTTCATCCACTACGAGAAATTGAATTGTTGTGTGAATGCCTTAGTAGACCTAAAAGACACCAAAGTGGTAGAACATCTAAAAAACATGCACCATATGGTGGATGTTGACTTGGATTGGAGGAAACGGCTTGCCATGTGGAAGATATTATGGAATACCAAATTAATACCATCATCTGGTGCGTTGCAAAATCAAGCCAATTAATGCAAAGATGTGTAATCGAATTCGGAAGCATAGATATTCAATGGCCTTACGATTCGTTTTGGAATCAGATGGTGTTACCTGAGGTGGGGGCATTCACATGGATGGCAATTCGCAAAAGATTATTAATCAGGGATTGTTTGCACATCATGGGCATTACTTAACCGAATTGGTGTTGGATGCGTAATAAGAACCACAAAGGTAAACATACCTTTATAAGTACAATATGATTTTTTTCTTATTCTAACTTTCTAAATAATATAACATGTATTTTTTGCAACTCTTATTCTATTTAATCTAGTATTAACTAATTTACTATCAATTAACCAAGGAGAATTTTCAATGTGAAAGAAAGTAGTATACACTAGGTCTTTATAAGGATACCGAAAGTAAGCATAACCGAGGTCCTCAACTCAAAAGTCTACATAGGTTGAAGTATGGATAAACATTGTAAGATGAAAAAACAAGGAATTAGTAGTAAGGTCTCCATAACCAAGGTCCTTAACTCAAAAGCCTATATGAGGTTGAAGTATGGATACACATTATAAGATGAAAATATAATTAATTAGTAGTAAGGTCTCCATTAGCCTGATAGAGGAGTCAAATAAGACGTGAGATGGATCAACCCTCATAAGACTACTTAAAATTCATCCTTGATAATGCTTGAAAAAATTTGGTGTTGTCATAGAGGTGAACATGCCTATATGAATACAATATTATACAATATTAGAAATATAATAAGAAACCACAAAGGTAAAAATGCCTCCATAAATTTGCTTTCTCTAATTTTCTAGATAATATCATACATATTTTATGTAACTCTTATTAGATTTAATCTACTATTAATGAAAACTACTATCAAATAACCAAATAAATTTATTCTAAGACATCATATAGTTGTTAAGATTAACCCTACACCTAACTACTTTGATTCTTTGTAATTCAAGAAGAAATGGGACGACTCCTCGTACAATGATTTCCCAAAAAACTGGCCCACAATTGACTAGGAATCTCCAGAAAATTGATCCAATAACATTGTCCGACTGTACAAGTTTACTTACAAATTTCAAATAGTTCTTTTAAATCTATCCCACGACATATATTGGAGGTAAAAGAGATGCACAACCCAGAGAGCGCCAAGACGACAGGGACATCAATGGCATATACAAATTAAGTACTTTAACTGCTAGCGAAGAAAGCAACGCCATGAGAGCATCTTGAAAACTCTCCTGGTTATGACAACTGACAAAGGAAGGAAGCCACGAAGCTTCCTCTGTGAGACAAAAACAGTGAACATAGCCTTCAAGGACCCCACAACCAACTTAGGATATTCCTTTTCCCTGCACTGATTGAACTCTATCAAACACTGTTATAAATGCAGTCCACTCTAATCTCTTGTACACACGGCTTCCATATTATACAACTGTTGTCAATATATCTTGAACTGTGTGGGTGTCTTTTAGCTGTGAGAACTGGCTAAATCTAATTCTAGTTCTAGCTCAGTTAGAGAGCTGGAAGAAGCGGAGAACGGTCGTGTGGTAGAGCGGCTCTACATTGCACTAGGAAGCAGTGATGTGAAGACTGTGGAGAGAATATTGGCCGCCGATTTGGAGTGGCGGTTCCACGGCCCGCCTCACTGTGATCACATGATGCGTTTACTGACGGGCGCTTCCAGTTGCTACCATTTTTCGTTCAACCCAAAATGTATAACGCCCGTGGGTGACAGAGTGTTCGTGGAAGGGCGTGGACTGTAAAGGAGGGCATTATCACGCAGCTGCGAGAGTTCTTTAACACCTTGTTGGTGGCCAGGGATTTCACGCCTTCTTCTAATAAACCTTCTCTTTTACCAGGCGACCAGGCGGACGCTTGCAAACTCCTGTGGCAGAGCGAGTTTGGCAAATCTCAGGGGAAATCTATGCCGGGCCTTGTTCTTGCCATTTAATCAGTGGTGAAATTTTGGTTCTAAACATCACATACTGACTGATTCCTAGGGCGCAAAAAGTGTTAAATAGTTAAAGTTGATTTATTTTTTGTAAGCTTAATTTTTCCTTAATGTGTGATGTTTAAGGTTGGTCGTGCTGACAGGCCTAAAGTGACATGCCCTTTGGTACTATAAGAAGCCCACATTACACTTAAGTCTACATATTTTTATAGCTGCTGTGTTACAATTAGATTGTGTGAGTTTTCTTTTATGGATATTTCGACTATTTCATAATTTCCTACTTATCAATGGAAATAAATATTTGTAATGAAATAATATATATTAATATACAATAATTTATTTATAATATTATAAATAGATAAAATCTTGGTGTCTTTAAAAAGAGCTAAAGATCAATGAATGTGAAAAATAGATGAATGGTTTAAATAGAGAAAAGGAAATGATAAGTAGAATTAGATAGTTTATCTATTTTTGAGTGTGTTTTCAATTGTGATTGTGATAAGTAGAATTAATAGTTTAGATGAGTTATCAATAAATAGTTCATGATAAATGAATGAGTTTTTTTTATAGCTAGGGTTAAGTCATTGAAATGATTCAAATTGTATACCTTGCACCTTTTCTATTATGAACTAACCTTGTTTACTGCACTCTAATACCATCTTCTTATGGCTCATTACATCTACTGTTGAACTTTTTCTAACATTTGAGTATCGTCATTTTTTAGTATGCGAGTGTTTAGATTTGCTATCTGTACTTAAACATGTTACTTATGGTAATTTTAGTCTAAACATGTTTATATCGTAATTTTAATTAATATTTCTTTCCTAAACTGAAAATATACTTGCATTAACATCTTTATTGTCATATTGTCATTCAACATAATTTTAACCATTAGAATTTAATATGATGGAAAAGTTGGTGAAGTTTCAGCCTCATTCAATTGAATAATTTCTATTAACTATCAATTACAAAGCTTGCTACCAATTTTTCCCTAACATATTGAGAAAAATATCCATATTAGTGACTTTTGAGATTCCCTCATTCCTTCCTACATTCATAGAACTATTAAAGGTTCTTAAGATTCATCTATATGTGGAATTTTTTTAATTTTAAGATTTACTACAATAGCCTTGTCTTAATCTAGGATTACACCATTACTATAATTTATTTTATATCATTATTAATATTTTAATTATCTCAAATCATATTGATGTACATGATTTTTCATATTCTTTCTTTTGAAGTGGCTAGATTCTACATATATCATCCATTCTTTGTGGCTAGATGCTTTCAAAGGCTTCTAAAATTCCTTTCTCCATCATCTCTAATTTTACATGGGTTCTCATTAGGGTATTATTGTCTTCTCCAAATCCTTAAAAACTATTTATTTGATTATTATTTATGTCACTGTGGAGTATGTTGGTATACTCAACTATTTGCCTAATTATCTCTAGAGAATAGTCATTTCTAATTGGCAAGACTCACAATTACTAGCTAGCAAAAAGGAGACAAAAATATTGTTCTCCTGTACACACTAGGATACCCTTGGCATCATATTAAAATATTATAGCTTCTTTTCACCACGATATTCTTATACCATAAATGTTCTCAAAAATTTTACCAAGTTATGTAAGCTTGACCTGAAAGTGACTAGATTCCTAGTGATTCTTCATTATTGAATCTCAAAGAATGCATAAACCAAAATAAATTATAAAATATAAAGCATTGCAATGACAGATCTTTTAAGGTTTTTGTTTTCAATTTTTGACAAAATGAGTTTTTGATTGATACCCATTTTGGGTACAAAATTAAATTATTCCATAAGTGTCTCTTTGTAAATTTTAAACTTCAAAGTCATAGGATAAATTGTATAACTTATTTACAATGATAGATCCAACGAAACATTGTCTCCCCTAATTCTTCTTACAATTTCTAAGGAACTACATAGTTGTCCATAATCTATTCCAAGCATTTTAATCTTTCACTTGATAGAAGTAATAAAAATGAACACATTATAGAAAGTATGCATGGATAAACTTAGAAACCCATATTGTCTTTATCTATAAGAAAATGTTCATACATCAAGGAAACAATTGTGAAATGCACATATTTTAGGCATTAGTAATATTACACAACTTGAATTGAAAAAAATGGCATACATATATTTTTCAATTACATGCAAAATTTTGTTTGCAACTCAAAATATTAACCTTTCAATAGAAAACATCTACATAAAATTAGAATTTTAGAATTATTTAAACAATATTAAAAATCCCCTATATAGAAAAGTAAAATCAAGTCATCCTAGGACCTAATTACAACTTTTCAATCACATTTTTGATCTTTTCATCTAATAAAAGTACCGTGGGTATTTATACCCTTCACAATCTTATATATTCATTAAAAATGACTCTTTGGAACTCTTGTAACAACTAAAAATATTGATCTTGATGTTGATGCTTCCTCTAATATTAAAGATATAATGCTACTAAAAAATGTCAAAATTAGATCACTCACAACTTTGATTTTGAATCAAGATGCAATAATCAATTGAAATATAAATGTGACCTAATTATTATAATTCTCTTCAAGAGATGAATGTTAGATGATATTATTGAATAAAAAATGAATTATTTTTATATATCTAGAGTATATAGTTATTACAACTATAAATTTGTAACAATTGTAACTATATAGCTATAAACAATGTAACTTTGTAATGTTACACTAACATTTCCCCTTTATTAAAATGATCCTAAAATAACATCAAAGGGACCCCCCTAAGAATTACATAACAAAAGTTTCTAATGACATAATATCAATACACATTTAAGAAAACTATATTTTGAAGAAAGAAATGTTAAACCAACTGAGACTACGTCAAGTTGTCTCCTGACCCTTGGAAAGGTGTATCTTTAAGATTTGTTCTTAAGATATTATTATCTAACGCTTGAATTATAGAGTCCTAAATTATTCTTGACAACAATCCCTACGAGATACATGACAAAGATCTATCATTGTTTGATGGGTATAATTCTTAATGATATTCTGTAAAGCTTGATGGATAATAATCCATATTTATCTCAAAACCAAATCTTGAACATGGAGGCCAAAGAAGCTTCACAACACATGTATTCTTTAGAAACTATTAGCACAAAAAAGGAAGTTTATAGGAAGAGAGAAACTTAGTTCCCAACAATGCTTCTCATACAAAGAACCATCTCAAGGAAAGAAATTATCTTGAGATGATGAAAATTTTCCCATCCTTTGGTGCCACCAACCTTTAGAATGAAACTTTTATAGATTATACATTTGATATCTTAGATGACCCTTTAGAGGACTCATTATATGTAGAAAAGACAAACTTGAAATTTGAATCAAAACTATGTGAAGATCTATTGGAAGCATTGATAAATTTATCAGTAAAAAACTCAATAGTTGTTTTAATATTATTGAATGTACTTTCCTTGTTATTATTTTCATATGGTTTCACTTTATTCATTATTATCTTCCTAATCCTTTCAAGTTAATTTTCTTTATTTATTATATTATCACCCTTGTAATTATCAACCAAACTTAGTACAAGTCTAATACCATGAAATCTTACCTGAATAACACACACACACACACACACACACACACACATTACTAGATGTACTTCCCTTGTTATTCTTTTCATATGGTTTCTCTTTATTCGCTATCATCTTCCTAATATTTTCAAGTTCATTTTCTTGATTTATTATATTATCACCCTTGTACTTATCAACCAAACTTAGTACAATTCTAATACAAATAATAATAATTATAAAAAAAAAAAAAACTAGAAAAAAAAAAAAAAAAAACCACCTCCAATGTACACCTCTATTATCTTATGTGAACTTTTCCTATACCAAAATTGTCCATGAAAATGAAATTTTTTTCATAAAGAGTGTAGCCAGATTATCAATGATAACTCTTCAATGTGTGATTTTATAAATTTATCTTACTCATTGAGATGTCTTATATCATAATTGAAGAGCTTATGAATATGTATATTTAATGGGATAATATTCCATGCCTCTTGTACACTAGATGTGCTGATTTTGAAGAAGTTGCATATCTCTTTGATCAAAACCAAGTGAAACAAATCATGCATGAGAAAAGGAATCAATCTATTATTGTTTTAGAGTCAATGTTACTCTTAGGAGTTCAGAATAAGCAAGTACAAAAGAAGGGAAGGCCTTGAGAATCTACAAATTCTAATCGTGAAATCCTAGTTTTCTTTTATCTACTATAAAGACTTTAGACATAATTAATCTTGATATCAAATAAGAGAACATTTACACTCATTTTCAAACCTTATATCTTCACAATGGTATATCCTTACAATAAATTCAATATCTAAATAAAATATTGATAGATTATCACTAATTATAATTTCCTTAACATGATTCTCTACATCAAAATAGATTTTCTATAAACCACACCTCTTATGAACTAAAACTAGAGATGATATTTTGTGAAAGTTTACTAGTAAATAATTATTGACTATGATCAAATCAAAGCCATAATGTTTCCACAAAATTCTATTAAGGAATCAATCACAAAACTGAATAAAAATAAGAACAAATGCACAAAATTGCTGCAAATAGCAGATAAAATTTTATACTCATTCAAATATGTATACAGTAACTTCTTGGTCACAAGATCAAAAATCAGTTGATCATATAGATTAGAGATATTTTACAATAGACCTCAATATATACAATATATGTAGGTTTAATTGGAAAAATTGATGAGATCTAGAAATGACAGTTAGATCGCTATAAATAGTAGTAAAAGAAAAAAACTATGTTTAGAACACCTTGCTCTAAATCATGTAAAAATTATGAAAAATAGTAGTATCTCATGTAACTAACTGCACTTATTCTCATGCACTACATGTAGAATTTCTCTAACTGTGCTTATCGTCATGCACTACATGTAGAAATTCTCTAACTGAGATTATCATAAGTTTTGCAAAATAAATTATTCGATCTAATTTTAGTATCAAGTCTCTGTTGGATTTAATGTCGACTTCTACACAGAAAATAATGTATTTTTCAAGGGCTTGTAAAGCTTCCTATTGGGCATGCTTCCAAATATTATTGATGGCAAGTTCTAGTTCCTCAAATATTGTTATCAAAGGATTTCATATATAACATGAATCTGGAAAACTTAAAATGACAAGGCAAGGAATTTTGCAATGTGGTTCAACTTCATTGACGCAACCATCAACATATGCAGTGATATTTTGTTGATAACTGATGCTGCAGGTCCTAAAAATAGGGATTTATTTGATAGTTACTTTTTCTTTTTCAAATTTTTAAAGTTTTATTTAGGTTGTAGTTGTTTTTATTGTAACATAAAGCATGTCTATCATGCAAGGTTCGACTTTATAGATAAGTCTTCTTTATTCAATAAAGTATGGTTTTATCTATTATGTTAATTTTTTAGTAGGTTTTTTTAGAGATGCAATTTCAATAAATATGCAATCTCTTTTTTGTTTTTCAAGCCGTCATGTATTTTGCAAGACCTCAATATACTTCTGGAGTTTTCCTCTCTAAAATAGAGTTGATATTTTGTAATTGTTGTTTATATTTTGTCATTATTTTTGGGCTTCTATTAGAGATTTTATAATTTGTATTAGAGTTATAGAATCATGGCAAATACTTTGTCAATCACAAAATTTAATGGGACTAATTATGAATATTGGGCAACAAGAATGAAGACTTGTTTTATAGGCCAAGATTTTTGGGATATTGTAGAATCAGGGTATGAGGAGTCTGATGATTGGGATGATCTTCAAGCTAATGACAAAACAATTAAGAAGGAAGATGGGAGGAAAAATGCAATGGCCTTATATCACATTCAGATGACTCTGGATAGGAGCTTGTTTCCTAGAATTGCAGAAGTCAAGGCAACTAAGGAGGCTTGGGCCTGGAAGATTCTAAAATATGCTTACTAGGGTATTGATCAAATCAAGGTTGTCAAGCTCAAACCTTGAAAAGGGAGTTTGAAAATTTGAAAATGAAGGAAACAAAGAATATGGGAGATTATTGTGTACGAGTAAAAGATGTCGTTAATAAAATGGCCACTTTGGGTGAAAGTATGGACCAATAATTTGTGGTAAAAAAGGTATTGAGATCTTTAACATAGAGATGGAACAATGTAGCAATCATCATTACAGAGAGAAAAAATTTGTCCACTCTTGAGTATGATCATCTTGTTGGGTCTATCATGTCACATGAGGATAGATTAAGGGATTCCTCTACAAATATCAATTAGAAGGCTTTCACTTCTCAAATGCAAATTTCAAAGAATGAAGGTGCAACCAGTAGCTCTAACAACAATAAAGGTCAAGGAAGGCGTCAGAATTAGAATCATAATCATAATCAAAATTATAATAAGAATTCTTCAAGAGCAAATAGAGGAAGAAGAGGTGGTTATGGAGGATGAGGTAGAGGTAGATTTGATAAAAGGAAAATTCAGTGCTATTATCGTGATAAGTATGAACATTTTGAGAAAGAATACAAATTGAAATCAGGTAATGACAATAAGAATGGCAATTATGATCACCAAAATGAAGAGTCTTCCTTATGTAATTGATATTTGTCTTTTGGAAAAGTTGAAAATGATGTTAATGATGTTTGGTATTTGGATTCAGGGTGTTCTAACCACATGTCTGGTAATAAAGAGTTACTTTCTTAACTTGATGATGGTTTTAAATCGAATATTACGCTTGGTAATAACAACACCTTGGAGGTTGCAACAAAAGGAACCATGGATGTCTAGAAAAAGAAGATATGAAAAGTGTTCAAGCTATTTTCTATACCCCAAAGTGTTGAAGCATAACCTATTAAGTGTTGGGTTGCTATTAGATATTTTACATATTTCACACATCTCAAAAAACCAATGCCCTCACAACTACTTGAACTCTTTCACATGCAGGAATATGCTAAAGGAACCAAAAACAAACATTTTTCATCGCCTTTTCTCACTCATGGTGGCTGTGGATATGTCATTCTTCTCAAACAACAATTCGCTTGAAAACTCAAAAACTGCACTTTGTGATCCATCAAAACCCATTATAAATGAGACGTGCTCTAATCTCCTTTATATATGGTTTCCATATCGTATAAATGTTGTGAATATATCTTGAAATGTGTGGGTTTTTAATTGGTTGTGAAAGCTAGCTAAATGTAAGTCAAGTTGTAGCTCAATTAGAAAGGTGGAAGAAGAAGAGAATGGTAGAGCAATTGTACATTGCATTGGGAAGCGTTGATGTGAAGACTGTGTGGAGAATATTTGTCATTGATTTGGAGTGGTGGTTCCATGGCCTAACCTACTCTGATATTATGATGCATTTACTGACGGGCGCTTCCAGCTAAAAGAGAAATAAATATTTGTAGTGAAATAAAGTATATTTGATATAAAAGAATTTACCTATAATAGATAAAACATTATATATTTTAAAAGAGTTAAAATATCAATTAATATGAAAGAGAGATGAATAGTATAGATAGAGAAAAAAACTCATAAGAAGAATTGGAGAGTTTATTTGTTATATATTTTTTTATTGTGATTGTCTTGTTTAGATAAAATGTTATAATAGGATTTCCAAATTTAATGTTATATCAATGATCAATAGTTCATGATGTAAAAGCTCTATAACCTTAACATAGAATACTAGGTATTATGACACTAAATCTACAAGAAAGTGATAATGAGGTAAGCCTATTTGATTTTATTATTTGTAACTATTATATTGTACTCTAGTGATATTTCATGTTATTTTTATCAATTGCTTTTATCTTTATGTTATCATAATTTTCACATAAAGATATCTTAATTTTCACCTTAAGTGCATATGTATTACTTATGAGGTGAATAATTGAATAAGACTTAATAAAAATAATTATATTTAGTATTTTATTAAATAATCTATGTTTTTTTACAATTTTAGTTGTATTGGTTGGAAATGGTTGTTTTTGTTAGCGTACAGTAATTCAGACCATCAGTTAAGCTAAGTCCCAATGGTGATTCACAGCTAACATTGAGTTATACTTCAGTACAAAACCATGATTTATGGATGGCTCAGTCTGATCTGTTAATTTCTCTTGCATTCTAATGCATAATTTTCTCTGTAAATGTAGGATCGATGTTAATTCTAAACCTCATCACTCTAATGTGCTTTTATTTATAGTGGTTTTCAGTATTGTATAAGTAAGCATCATTATGCATATTATTATGTATTATGGAATGTGAAATAAGTTTCTTTCAAAGCACTTTTCTCTGTTTTTGCAATCTTTTATACTAATAATTCTACATGGTATCAGAGCGCAAGTCATCGGTTCAAGTTCCTTAAGCCCTAGACCCTTCGTCCATATAAGTTTGGTTTATCAACATGGTACGTAGTGGATGCAAATCCCACAAGGTAAAGGTTGTATCCGGCTCTATCATGTGGGGGGTATTGGGATAGCGACTATATCCACGGTGAGATCCCTCTCCACCACTAGTACGTGCTTTTGGTGTGATGGTCAAATCTACAATTTTCCCATACATATTTTTACGGTGCGCTTGCTCAATAGAAGTTACAGAGTTGATATTGAAATTTTTATCACGTTAACACTATTGATCAGTGAATTGATGACTGTTTGAGAAGAATAATTTAAATAAGGGGAAAAGGATAATTTGGAATCTAACCCTACTTTAGTGGAGCAGCCACCGCTTAAAAATTAAAAATAAACATTAAAAAGGGGGCAGGGGCGGGGGGAGGGCTGGAAATAAGCAGCGTCTCCTTATTGACAAAAATGATACATGGCTCCACAATTTATTTTCCCTCTTTTTTCTATCTCCTAATTTTTTTTTCAAAACCCTTATCTACAAAATTTATTATTACGAATTTATTTGAACATTCTATTTTTCTCATAAAAAAATAAGCAGTAAAATTCATTTACCATTGGGCCACCAGCTCCACAAATTGCTGCTAAAAATGTTGACCAGCAACTGCTAGCTAAAATAAGCTTAGCAGCGCCACATAGACCTGCCCTAAGACATTTCTCAAAGACCGAAATCTTCATTACAGATGAACCTAGAGCCCAGAAAAGTTTTTGATTATGTTAGAAGATTTATATGTCCTCCATTCTTGCAGCCACGTATGCAGTCAGTTATACTTGAACTGCAGGGGTTGTTTAGTGTTTGTTTTGACTCATTATAAACTCCTCACGTTTCCAAAAAGCCAGTGAGCATTTGAAGACTATTTCCTACACATTTCCTAATAAAGTGGTGGACTGTCTGTCCACCTCTCCATTTAAACACTCCACGTATGTGAAGTCAATTAGACTGGAAACTTCTATTAGGTTTTCTGTTGGATGTTATAGATGCTGTAAAGTCCTCTATAAAAAGAGGCAATGTAATCGCATGGTGTCAAGTACTCTATCAATAAAAACTATTTTCTTGGTGTGCAGTCAATTAAAAGGACTCTTTATTATGTTGTAGCATATCGCACTGTATTAAAATCTGCCTTTGTATGTAGGTTTTTTTATGATTTTCTTATTTCTCTGCTAACAAGTTTGGTATCAGAGCTAGGATGGGCCAAACTCGCTCACAGGAGGGCCCATAATTATGGGGTTGCAATAGCTGTCAAGAACATTTAATCAACTAAACTACTGTAGCAGTCAGAAGGAGTCCATCATTTCAAAATTTAGTGGTGATTGTGAGGGAACGTAGTTGGAAAAAGCCAGGCCTAAAGACATGGAGCCAAAGAACAAAAATATGCTATTGATATGTAGAAATGTGCTGAAACAAGTTTGGAAGCAAATGTAAGCTATTATTTAATTTTAAGTGATGATGAACTTAAAGCTATGAAAAAAGATTTGAAAAGGGGTTCTTAGTAGTTTCTAAATGCTGAAGTTGTCCATACAAGTAAGTGGGTTGTAGACAGTTCAAAAGCATATTGTGGACTATGAGAAAAAAATGCATTAGCATTAGAAGAAACTTAGGAAGAAGTTGCAGCTGTTTGAAGATGTTATAATCAGATAAAAGAAGGTTTATCTGCCCAAATTAGATGTGTTTGTGATTGAAAGGAGAGGATTGGAAAAAGCCTCAAAAGAAGGCCATTGGTTTGTGATAAAATGATAAAATGTGTTGTGAATTTGTTTGGCTCTAAAATGTTAGTTCGTGGTCATCTGAAACCATGTGAATGTAAAGTTTGTGGTCATCTGAGACCACTTGTATGCGATTTTTTTGGGTTAGTCAAAACCACTTGTGTCTAGAGTTTGTGGTCAACTATAAACCACTTCATGCATGTAATTGTTTTTGGTAAACTGAAACCATTTTATAATTGTATTGTTTTCAGAATTGTATTCGTTAGGGATAAGTTGCAAAATTCGATAATGATTATGATGAGGGGTAGTGCATGTTGTAGAATGTGAGGTTGAAATTAAGGGGAAGTGTTAGAAGGAGTTAATTTCTCCCATCATCCACATACACAGCCAAACTAAAATATTAGAACTGTTGTTCATGTGCCCTAAAAATATGGAAGAATTTTAACTATTAAGTTAAAGACTTAGTTCTATCCAAGTTCTCCGAGTTTGGTTATTACTTTTATTAGCATAAACTCTCTATAAAAAAGATAAATGTAACTCATTATTAATAATCAATAAAATCTACATAACTTTTCTGTTTGTTGTAGCAGTATTTCTCAATTTCCATATATTGTCTTCTATCAGATTGGAAGATAATGTAGTGCGATCGAGGGAGATCGAAAATCAAAATGGTTCCATCTCTCAGGATTAGTTCTTTATCTGAATGCTGGATTTGTTATAAAAGATCACGAAAGGCCTTGACACTTGAACCATTTAACCTTCACACAAAAAAATGCCCATTGACATCTAGAGTTTGTGACATTCTTGAGGCTGCTTATTAATGTTTAGAGGATTGATATTTGCTGTATTCGGAGGACTATCACGGGCACAAAATAATTGCATTTAATTTATGTAGTCTGGGGACTATACGATATCATGACCGTTAATATTTGCTTGTCGTGAATAAAATTAGAATTAACATTTGATTGGTATATGTCCATTATAATATTAATAATTATGATTAAAGCTTGCCGATTTAAAGATTTGTGAAAGAAGACTTGACATTAGTCAATCCATATCGCAAAGTAATATTAGGAAATGTTGTGCAAATAAGAATGTGCAACTCCCATTTATAAGAGTGGCTAATGCTAATGATGAGTGGCTTTGCTGCTATCCATATATAGAGATCATCGCTGCCACCCAGGTACATAACATCCCCATTCACAGTGAGGTACACTTATTGTCGTGATATATCATTTGAAGCTAGGTGTCCTGCTAAGGTTGATGAAGTAGAAAGATGGAGATTGGATTGGATTCTTATTGGGACATTTTAAAGTCTTGGGCTCGAAAATTCGAGGCATGTAGAGGGTGTGTATTCCTAATTTAATTTAAATTGGTGAATTTATATGGCATAGATCATTTCCTTTTCAGGGTTTTTGTGTTGCTTGTGTGATATTCTAAACATGAACCCTTGCCAGACTGCCAAATGTTTACACCCATCTGTCAAATTAAACTTGAGGCAAAGAAACTTTTGAACTGTACTTTTAGGCGACCGTCTTTACGGAATCAAACTTAGAATACATTGTGTTCTTTTTGCATTTCTTATTAAAGAATATTGCTATTGTCATTTGCAACCCAATTGAAGTCTGGTCATGACCGGATGCTTAGGTCATTCTGTATACCCTATTTTGGTACTGTACTCTAAGATGTTGAATGAGTTTTGGGTCTAATTTGAGAGGAATCAATGATTGATTGCTCATTCCTATGCCTGTTTGTGTTTGTGAGGTATTTCAGTAATTTTGTAATTGGAGCGGTTCATATTTTAATCTTCGGATATTGGGGCCGGGGCCTTGTGATACTTAATTGTGACTATTACTTTCAATATTTAAAAAAAAGATTCAATAAATATGAAAGGTACACGCTTAAATACTTTATGATTCCTTGAATGAAACCTAGGTATTGGTATCTAGATGCAATTAGGGTGAGTACCTCTCAATGAGGGCCGAAGCCCTAAACTGTCTGCTAGGATAACTCATTGGAGAGTTTCTTAATCAACTGATACCCTAATTAATGAACTGGAGTAAAATACATTAATGATATAACTTTGAATACTTGTATAGAATAAGGATGGGATCGAGAAGGCTTGATCGTCTATGGGAAGTTCCACAAAGGCTTCCAAGGTAGCTCATGCTGAGGCTATGCAATGAAACTCTTTCTTTCTTGTAGTCTACTATCATATCTTGTTGGGTTGTGAGTAGAAGTCTATAATGGTTCCTTGTCATGCTTCATACTTGTCATTATATGTGCTTTATACTTATATCTTATGTGCCCTTGGATGTTGGTGTTGTCCTTGAGAATAGACTTTGTTCTTTCTTATTGAGTGGACTCATGGAATTTGGGGATGTAATAGAATTATTGGTGATGGATGAGCTTAAGTATTAAGCTAACATTGGATATCTTCATTAAAATTGATTATTCAAAACAAAAACTTGTGGGGATATTAATAAGTAGGAGATGTGTTGGTATACTATATTAGTGGGGATGTGTTGGTATATTATATCCTTAACCATTTCCGTCTATGTTTCTCCAAGTGAGTGGCAAGTGACGATGAAAATGTCTGGGGAACTCTACCCTAAAAAGGGTTTCATGTCTGTACTCACATAATTTTATCATACATTTAATAGATAACATCTATCATATTGAGTAATAAATTAATTTATGCATTACTAAGGAAAAAAATTGGGAGTACTTGGTATAAGCTTGAAGATTTGAACTATGAAGGCTTTGTGCGGCTTTCGGCATGATGTAGGCAAGGACATTAGTGGTGAGCCCATGAGACTTAGGTATGGCCCTTAGGACTTGTCTTCAAAAATTTAAATGAAATTATTTCACTCCTTCTCGATGACAATTCATCTAGATAGGATATTGATAAAGGTCATAATTGTGATAATGTGTCTAATAATTTTCATCTAATTGAATAGACATGTGTGCAGTTATAGGTATTAGGTCTTGGTCAATACAATACAAAATTTTGGAAAGGGATACTTGGGTGTGCAATGATGTTTTTTTGTTACTTGTGGATGTAAATGAACTCTTATTTTAATATGTGATTGTATTATCTATCTTATTTCTTGTTGGAAGGTTATCACATGAAGATTTGGTTTGATGCTTAAAATGAACTTAGTGGAAAATAATAAATGTTAGTTATGCTATGTAATATTCCAATTTCTCTTATGAATTATATATTCTACCGTATGTTTAAGATGCGTTGCATAGTAGCGATATTAGGGAACCCATAGAGGACATGGTTCTCAATGAATGTTTTTCTTCCACTTGTACATTGTAATGATTAATTTCATGATGTGCTAGATGATATATTATATTATATTTAAAAAAAAATTAAAATCTCTTTTTAGTTATATTATTTATTTATGTAGTTAGTGGTTAGTCCTTGAGGCTTCCTTAGTAGGGCATTCCACATGATCAATAAATGATGATTTTTTTTTATTATGGCTAGTATCAAGTCATTGAAATTATTCAAATTGTAATCTTACACTTTTCTATTAAGAATTAACCTAATTTAGTGTGCTCTAATACAATCTTTCAATGGCTTCCTAAACCTATTGTTGAACTTTTTCTAGAATTTGAGGCATCAAAGTATTTAAATCTACTATATGTATTTAAACTTGTTTATTATGATAATTTTAGTTAAAATATATTTATATTATAATTATTATCAATTTTTTTTATCAAATATGTAAATATAATCTATTAACATTTGCATACTGGTGATTTCAACACCCCCCTTTACCCCTCTGAAAAGTGTGGTGGCCTCATGGATTACTCGGGTAGCATGGGGGAGCTGGCAGATTTTATTGCTTCCACAGGTCTTCTTGATATTACTCTGAAGGGGAACCCCTTCACTTGGTCCAATAATACGAAAGGTTCTCACCTCATTCGGGTGAGGCTTGATCGGGTCCTAGCCACATCTTCATGGAACCTCTACCTGAACTCTACTTTGTCTGCCCTCCCTAGAACTACCTTAGATCAAAACCCCCTCCTTCTCTGCTGGATTGACTCCCCTAAGATCAGCCCGACACCCTTCAGATTCAAAATTATGTGGTGCTCTCACCCCTCCTTTAGGGACCAGGTGAAATTCTGGTGGAAGACTAATATTAGGGGTACTGCTATGTTCAGAATTGCACAAAAACTAGAAATTATCAGAAAAGAGGTTAAGGGGTGGAGAAAACACAACTTTGGAGACTTCCGTAAGGAGAAAATCGATCTCTCTGAAACCCTTGTTTCCCTCCAAGCCCAGCTTGCGTCTAAAAGTTACCCACCTCAGACCCAGGTGGAGGAGGAGAGGACTAGACACAAGTGGCAGGAAACCTAGAAAAAAGAAGAAATTTACTAGAAGTAGAGATCCAGAATTCAGTGGCTTGCTGAAGGGGACAGAAACACGGTCTTCTTCCACAGGTCTGCCAGCATCCACAAAAAGAGAAATACCATCTCTTCTATTCTGGATGAGGGAGGGAGTGAAGTCAAGGAAAAGGATAAAATTAAACAGGTTGCGGTAAATTACTTTAAGGACCTGTATTCGGAAGTGGGCCCTTACTGCCCAGACAACATCCAAAACCAACTCCTAGATCACATCCAAAGCACTGTTACCCTTGGGGATAATGACATGCTCACGATGCGGGTTTCTGATGAAGAGGTTAAGAAGGCAGTTTTCTCTATGGGAGCTTACAAAGCCCCTAGATCGGACGGATTTCCTCCAACTTTCTTTCAGGAGTATTGGGAAATTGTGGGAAATGATGTTACTAGAGCTGCTAGAGATTTCTTTAGGACTGGGTGCCTTCTCAGATAGCATAATCAAACCTACATTGTGCTTGTCCCTAAGAATGACAACCCTACTTCTATGATGGATTTCAGACCCATTAGCCTCTGTAATACCTTCTACAAGATCCTTACCAAGATCCTAATTGGCAGAATCAACCCTCTCCTTGACAAGATTATCTTCAATACTCAGAAAGATTTTGTGCCAGGTAGACAGATCCTGGACCCGGCCATTGCTACACATGAAATTATCCACTCTATGGACAAAAGCAGAGCCCCATGTATGGCCTTTAAACTAGATATTTCCAAAGCTTATGACAAAGTTAACTGGTCTTTTCTGCTCAAAATTCTTGCTAAAATGAGCTTTAATGAAAAGGTTATCTGAATTATAAAAGAGTGTACTCAAACTATTAGCTTTTCTATCCTAATTAATGGCTCCCCTGGAGCCAATTTTACTCCTGAGAAAGGTCTTAGACAGGGAGAACCTCTCTCCCTATACCTCTTTATCATGGTGGCTGATGTGCTTAGCAGGACTATGGGTATGTTGTCCGCTACCAGAAGGGTAAAAGGCATCAAACCTGCTTCCACTCACCCTCAGGTGGTGTTGGAATAGTTTGTGGATGACACTTTCCTCTTCAAGTATTCTTCTGTTATTGAGGTCAGGCAATGGAAACAAACTCTGGATTGTTATGCTTGGGCTTCGAGTGAATGTATTAACTATCAAAAAAGTTGGCTATTCTTCTTCAATACTCCAGTGGACTTACAAAATAAGGTTCTTCAAATTTTGGGGGTGTCTAGCAGCCTCGCTCCCTTCTACTTACCTAGGCCTTCTTCTCACGGTCAAAGAGGTTTCCCATGAGTTTTGGAATTCTATTCTGGAAAGAACCCAAAGGAAACTCGCTGGCTGGAAAGGAAAGATATTAAGCAATGCTGGCAAACTTCAATTGGTTTCTTCCACCCTCCAGGGGATCCCTGTCTACTTCCTATCCCTCTTCAAAATCAGAAGCAACATGGCCGAAAAATGGCAAAAAATTTAGAGAACCTTTCTGTGGGCAGGGTTTGAAGAGAAAATGAGGATTTCTCTTGGCAACTGGGACACTGTCTACCTCCCAAAAAGATTGGGAGGTCTTGGCCTTAGAAAAATTGGTCTGATGAATAAGGCCCTTACTACGAAGGTGGCTTGGAAGCTCATTGAGGGAAAAGTGGATTGGTGTAGAATAATGGAAACCAAATACCTCCAAGGCCACCCCTACGAAATGATGTTCCACAATAGTGACCTCCCTAGTGGATCCAAACTCTGGATAAACATCTGCAAGTGTAAGCCCCTTCTGTCCAGAGGGGATTTTTGGCAAATTGGTAATGGTAGGTCCATCAAATTCTGGGATGACCATTGGATCATGAACCAACCTCATCTGGGTCATAGATTCAAACCACTCATGGACTACCTTAGACCTAGCCTAGGTTTTAGAGCTTCCAACTACACCAACGAAAGAGTTTGGGCTGATTTACCTAATCAATTAAGGGACAAACCGGACGTGCAACACATGGCCAAGGATCTTATGGACAACCTGACTAGTATCAGAATTTTTAAGGTTGATGACTCTATTATCTGGACCCCCACCCAGACTGGTGCTTTCACAGTTAGTTCTTCTTACAACCTGCTTCTTAAGGAGGAGAGTAACCGAGGTGACTAGAAGAAGGTGTGGATCCCTCAGCTCACACCTAAAATAAACTCTTTTTGGTGAACCCTAATGCACGGTAAGATCCTAACCCAAGATAATCTTACTAAAAGAGGCTTCTCAATGGAAAACAGATGTGTCTTATGTGAGAAGGTGAAAGAGACAGTAAACCACCTCTTCATCCACTGTGACTATGCTACCAGCATGTGGCAAGGAATTTCTGATAGATTGGGTATCTCGTGGGCCCTAGACAGATAGGTGCATGAATTTGTTAACTAGAGATCCCCTTCAAATTACCCACTTCTCCAACTCCTCTGGCGTATGCTTTCCCCACACATATGCTGGACCATCTGGAAGGAAAGAAACAACAGGATCTTCAGGGAGAAAGGCATCCAACCTGAAACCTATCTCCTTATTGAAACTAAGCTCCTGAGTGAAAATGTTAGGATGGCTAAATGGAAGCTCCCATCCAGTCCTCCTACTATCTGGGAAGCTAAGATTGCTGAATGCCGGAACCTCCTGAGTGGGTTTTGCAGGTTTGACAATGCTAAAAAGACTACCAATAAAACTACCAAATGGATTGCCCCTCCTAGAGGCAGAATAAAATTAAACTTTGATGGGGCAGTTAATAATCTTGGGCATGGTGGGGGAGGAGTGCTAAGAGATCACCATGGCACTTGCCTACTGGCTTATGCGGGACCAATCAATAACTATATTGTTACCTAGGCGGAAGGGACTTCCCTTCTCTGGGGGATTAAACTTGCAAAATAGATGAACTTCAGACAGTTGGAAATCAAGGGGGATTCCAAAGTGATAATAGAGGCAGTTAAGAGTGGAGCTGGTGCAGGGTGGTGGGCTAGACCTATCATTATGGAGATCTGTGAGCTTCTTGAGAGCTTCCAACATATGACTATAGGCCATACCTACAAAGAGGGAAACTCAGTTGCTGACTCAATGGCAGCAATTGGTCTAAAACAAACCAAACTAAATAGTTGGATGTTAATTGGTGACTTACCTCCGATGAATTAACAACTCATTATGGGAGAAATGAATACTATAGTCTAAATGTGCTAGTCTGGCTTATTTATTACGAACCCCCCCTCGATCACGTGCTGGTATGTTTGAGTGATTTGTGTGATTATGAAAGGCAAAACTCAAATTCCCATAAAGTTCTATCATTACCTTTTGAATGTGTAGAGTGATCGCTGTCAGTGTCAAAAGGTGTTTTTGGCTATTAATGGTAGTAATTCTATTATTACTATTAATGATACCTGGAGATCCGTTAGATTTGACGGTACGGAGCCCGTTCTCCAAAATTCTCAAAATCGACAGGTTATGTATAAGCTTTTTTTGAAACAGATTTGTAAAAGAGAGTGGTTTTATATGGCCTGCAATAACAATTGGCTCTCAAACTCCAAGGATATTCCGACACTTGAAGAGCAGACCTCTGATATGGGGGGTAATATTCTCCGTATTGAACCTAATAATATTAATGAAGCCTTTACTTCTAATCCGTTGGTCACCCATTATTGCAAAGAAACTGACACTTGGGGTTTCATGGAATGCATGAAAGGTAGACATGACGAGAGAATATCTAAACAGTTCGTCTCCTCCTGGAACAACAGAAGTGTCTCAGTTAGGGGCATTCGCTTCCAGCTCAATGAGGAGGTCATTGTAGAGGCTACAAGGCTCTCTATGGTGGGGAGAAAGTACAAAAAGACCAGTCAGACTGCCGACCCTACCAGCCTAAAACAATTTTTCAAAGATGGTGAGCTGCCGATTAGGAAACAGGGGGTTTCAACAGAGAAGAGCTATCGGACTTCTGGCCAAAAATTTGTCTCATTATCATGAATTATTTCACTCTTGAAGGTAAGTTTATGGTGTTTTACAACTACCACTTACCTTTCTTGAATCATATTAGGAACAAAGATTTAATTCCCATACCGTTTTATCTTTTGCACTCTATAGAAAGTAATGTCCTTGATATCAAAATCAACCCTGATAGGGCTATCCTCCACCAGGGCGTCCTCCTCTATCTTTTTCAGTTTCACAAAGCCATATGCCTAGCACCCCAACCCCCTCTGATTATTCAGATGATGCCCCAGGAGAAGCCCCTGGAAAAAGCTGAAAAACCACCAATTTCTCCTCCCAGTCCAACAAGTTCACCCAGGGGCCTGTGATGACAAAGAATAAAACCTGTTAAAAAAGTATTAAGATTCTCACCTATAAGAAGGAAGGCTAGGAGGAATCGTATGTTTATGATTTTGTGGATTACAATGAAGGGAAAGGGGTTGACAGCACACCTGAGATGAATTACAAGCCCAAAAAAAGGAAAATGATGGAAACCCAGGTCATTTTGGAGGTGGACCTAAGTGGTTCGGGCCATAGGAGGTCTAATAGAATAGCAAAGGAACAATGCAAAATCAAGATGTTGGAAATGGCCTCCAAAGAGCTCTCCCTGACGGAAAATGTCTCCCACTTCACCAACTCTAGAAATGGTTCCTCGGAAGGCTATATGAGCCCGACTGGTAATATTCACCTGCCCAACCTCCAGAGAGCCATGGTAACCCCCAAGAACCCCACCCCACCCCAGAGCCCCTACCATGATACCCAAGATAAACCCCACTCCTCTGGCATGTAGGAAAAATGCAATTTCACAGGCACCCTTAAAAGAAAGTTTGTGAATATTAACAAAGAAAATGTTGAGATTAAGAAGAATATGTAGGACCTGATGAACCAATGCATGAGGACCAACAAATTTTCCCTGAAGGTCATGCATGCCTCGGCGACGACCCTTTGTAATGTGCAGGAAAAGCTGGCGGGCGGCAAATTGGAAGCGGACGAGGATAACAAGGATTTGTTCCTATTTCTTCAGGAGGAGTGGGCGAGAACCCTACTGTCTAAATAGCTGGGAGGGAAGAACTAACTCTGTGATCTATGGTTCGGGTAATTTTGGCTGGGCTTGACCCTCGGTTCCCTTGTTCTGCGATTGGGGTTAATTTTAATTTTGTTATTTTGGTTTGGTTGAGCCCTGCGAGGCTTATTGACAATACTTTTTATGCTACTGATGATAGCAATTACTCTGGTTTAATCCCTTGGAGTAGAACTGTCACTTTTGTTTTTGATAGAGGTAGAACTAGAATTGGTGTTTGTGATATTCTGCTAAAATGTTTTTTAGCTTAGACTAGTTCCATTAATATGCTGTTAATGTGCTACTAGTCCTCTGTTCCACGGGCCAGCACCCTCTTGCTACTTTTTCTATCAAAAACATTTGTGTACACTCATGTTGTCATCCAACAACATGATAACTATAGAAATTCAATATGATCACAAAGTTCCCAATGTTTCAATTTCATTATCTTAATAGATATTGGCTAACTAGTGTATAGCAAGGTTGCAACCAATATTCCTTAACATTTTGACAACAAATGACCATCTTGGTGACTATTGGGATCATTTCCATAAGCATTGTAGTACTAAAGGTTTTTGGCATTCATCTATTCATGAAAATTTTAAAATTTCAAGATTTACTATAATAGTCTTATCTTAATCTAGAATTACAACATTACTATAATTTAATTCTCCATCTTGATTTTTGAATTAGTTCAAATCATACTGATGTCTAATATTTTCTATAAGATTTATAGATATGATGTAGGAAGATTCTCTCTCAACACACATATAAACTTCTATCACAAAAATTAAATCTTCCAAACAAATATTCATAATATTTTTTTATTATTCAATCCAAATATAAATACAAATTTACTTTCCAAATAAAATTTGCAATACACAGTTACATTCTTGGAACATCATGGCCCTTTCACCATTTATTTATCTCTCAATTTTCTTTCCCAACTCTATCCATCTTTTACGTCCTTAAAATTTGCATCTTCTCCTTCCTTTGTTATTATTTTATTTCATATTAGATTGACATTTTAATAATGTCTTTCAAGAATGCATCTCATCCTTTCAATTTCTACTTTCCCTTTTTAACCATCCACTCCCTTATCTGGGTATGTGTAGGCTCATGAGGGACCAAAAATGAGCGATAAAAAAAATGTATTTTTCATTTTTCTAAAAATACTTGTTGATATTTTAGTTGTCTTGGGTGTCAGTACAAATAACCATGGAAAAAGACAAAGCATAAAGGACATCAGAAAAAGTGGATATCCGATATTTTTGTAGAAGCAGTAGATATCCAATATGTTTCACAATAAATCAAATATTGGATATATGAAATATTACTACTAATATTAATATTATAATAATAATAATAATAATTTATATATTATAATATATATAATAATATATGCATACATACATACATACATATATTGATGCAACCAAAGAAAAAGGTATTGGATATCAAATCCAAATTGGATATTCAATTTCCAAATCTGATATCTGATACCTATGGGTATTGTATACCCGAACAATGCACATTGTGGCTCATTTTCAGCCATGACGAGTATGATATAGGCATCAAATATCTAAAATTATTTTTATTTAATTATTTTATTGAATTATCAAACGTAATTAAATAAAAATTTGATTGAATTAAGGGTTTAATGAAATTATAACGATTATACATATCTTCATAGATTGATAGTTTCACATACTTGTCATCTTTATGTACATGGAATTATTCATTTGACATCCTTGTTGAGTACTTCCACAATAGATAAAAAAGCAGAAGAGATATTTGAACAAGTAAGTGTTTATTTTATTTTGTGTTTAGTATATATGTTCCTATCACTGATAATTATAGGCTAACGTGTATCAATTTTATGCTTGTGAGCATATATAGCCTGGCTTTTGAAATGGTAGAGACATCCCTTCTCTACCATAGGCATATGCTAGGACTATCAACCAACCTAGGAGAGCGGCATATGCATAGGGACTTTTAGAGAACATATATAGACTTGATGTAATAAAGAATTTAATTTTAGACTTCAATTATAGCTCAATGTATATTAATTTTGATGTTAATTTTCTGATTTTATATTATATAATATAGCTAATGTCAATTATGGTTTAATTTTTTCTTGTGCCTGATCCTTCAGATCCAAAGAGTGGCTCAAAGAGGCTCAATTTTGATGATCCACTAGTATTTTAAGATTCATACATGGTTATTTGGCATGTATATTTTGTATAGATTTTTATATGTCATATGTTGTATTTTGAAAAACTTTGTTTGAGATGGCGTTTATGTCATTTTTGTTTGTGGATATACACAATTGTTCGACAATTTGATATATAAAAGTTGAGATTTGATATAATTTTTTCTTCATGTCCATATCCTCATGTGCTCTAGATGTATCAATTATGTTTATGGATTCATTGTGTTGTTTTACTTATGTGAGTTTCATTTCTATTGTGTCTCTTAAATATGTGATATATTTTAATCTTATGTTTATTCTATGAATTTACTTTGTGTATTTGATTGATGCAAACTTTCCTTCTCTTTGTTTTCTTATGTGCATGTTGTAAGGTCCCCTTCTCAGATTACTTAGAGTTTGGACTAATTTTTCAATTCTTATAAAATACTTGAGGCAATGAATGCAAGATAATTATAGGTGTCGTTCTAGAATTCTATGGGGACCTTATAGATTTTATTAATTTGAATATGGGTTCTTTACGATTAGCCCCTTTAATTATCTATTATCTATCTCTTAGTATAGGACACGAATAAACTTGTTCGTTTGAATTGATTCCTTTGATTTTGCTAATTCTGAGGTAAAGTCCCTTGCCTATGCAATGAACTTGGAATAACTGTGATCCCTTAAATGGTTTCTAGTCTACCTATCAGATCTATCTTGTGATTTCTGTATCAGATTATATTCTTGTAAATATAAGTCCCCAAAGCCAAAAGACCACTGCTCGATAAGAACAAAATCTGTGATGGATATCCTTCAGAGTAAAAGTTATCGATATAGATTTATAGTTTGTGCATTGAAGGGTTGCGTCTCCTGGAGTTTAAGAGACACATCTTCTTCATAATTAATTTTGTAGTCAGTCTTAACTACAATCTCTATACAAATGACCAATCATATTGTCATAATGTTGAATCATAGATGCCATATTTTCCTTTTGACGTCAAACTTGGTCTTCGTCTGGTACATTTATCCTCACCATCTGATCATCCAATGTTTGGCGACTACTCTCTTTCATAGACTATCCTTTAAAATGGCTGCTTTCTTTCTTTGAATATTAATTAACTTTTATGATGATTGTGGCTATCTTCAAATTACGGTTGAATATTTTAATTGTCGACTGCTATTATTTGTATGGTGGGGTTCATGAAGAGTTGGGGTTAATAAAATAGATTATATTATTTAATATTAATATATTCATCAATATATAATATAATATTATACTATATTGATATATCATATTCTTTTATTATTATATTGATAACATAGTTAATTTTAGAATAATTTATATTATAATTTATTTTTATTATTTATAATTAAATTTTATTTCATAAACGAGACATTACAGTCCGCCCTTTCCAAAATTGGTTGTCTTCAAGTAATATAAACCTCCTATATGAGTGGTGTCTCTGATATCCAATCAACTGACCCTAAAATAATAATTTTTACTTGAGGTTAGAGCTACAATATAGTTATAAATTTATCAGATCTAAAAATCAATTTAAAATACTAAGAATAATTCAAAGATGATAAAATGAGAGAGGAGGTTGGCGGCTCTGCAAATTGAATGTGCTCTACAACTTTCAACTTGGAAGCGCGAGGCATCCACTTGGCCCTTCATACTCGGAGGATCTTTAATGCTTTATCAGCCTGCTATTAAACATGGGCTCTTCTTCTAATGGAACCATTTCTTCCGTTGGTGTTGGTGTTGATGAGGCCAACCCTAAACCTAGTTCTTCTGCTACATCTGATAAAGCCTCCAAATCCTTCAGGCAAGTGTTGCTTGGGTCAGAGATCAACAAAGATGATGCCAAGCTCCTTTGCAAGCGCCAAGAAGCCACTTCCAGAGGAGATGAAAGACTTGGAGTGGGAGGTAAGGTTTCTTCCCCCAAGCAACTTGTCATTTCTCCTGACCCTAATATGGTCAATATAATTAAGGTAGAAAGGAGTAAACTTTGTGAATCTACTATTTTCTTGGCTACTCAAGACATTAATAAGTTACCCTCCTGTGTTTTCATGAATAACTGTTTGCAAACAGTTTGGAAATCTAAACTAGGTTTTAAATTCTCTCTTTTGTAGAATGGTGCAAAAAGGTCTATTTATTATTATATTTCAAGATTCTGCTAGTTAGAAAGCCGTTGTCAATAGACAGTTTTGGACCATAGGAACCTACAATTTTTGTGCCTTAAATTGGTCGAATAGTGCAAATCTTGGAGAAATTTTGGCTTTTTCGTGCCCAAGATGGATCACCATTAAACAGATACCCCCATTCTTCTAGAATGTACTCTCAAAAACCCACGACTCTCTTGGTAGAACCATCTGTGTCGACTAGTCTTGTGTGCTCCTTCCACATATGGATGCAAGGATACTAATTTCTCTCAAACCAAGTTTTTGATCTTGAAAAAGAAGTACTCACTTGTCTACTTAGATACTTGGGTGGTCTTAATTCATGTTTCCTATGTAAGAGGGACGGTCATAGGAGAAGGAATTTCCCTCTATTAGCCCCAAGACCTAAACCTCCTCCTCCCACCAGAGATGCAACCATTCCTCCTAATAAGGTGGTCCCAGACACTTGTACACCGACTCCCAATGATGCTCAGAAGGTTGATCCTCCTCTCCTTCCCACCCCAATAATGAGTCACTCCTCTTGTGGCGCTCTTAACCCTATCACTTCCTCTCTTGATACCCTGTCACTATCTCTTGGTCTTGATAAGTCTACCCTTGATCTGCATGGTACCCCAACTTGTTTAGGAAATGGAAATAATAATCCCCCAATTCCTAAGTACACAAGAATATAAGGATATCCAACAATGCCCAGCCATTGGCCTTGGACAAGATTATAAGGAATGATGACCCCTTCAAGAGAAGAAAATACAATATTAATGAGAGACTAGTTGACCAACCTCCCCCTCTTGATAACCCCATCAGAAATAGAATGTATAATAGGGGAGGTCTATACCGAAGGGATTCATAAATAGATAAGTTTGGGGCCAAGGAGAGTGGTCAATATGATATGGATACTACGATGGAAAGAATTAGGGTAATGGTTTTGATCCCTCAATTAAGAATTTGCTGAATGATTATGACCTATGGGTCATCCTTGCTAACCCCCCTTACCCCCCTCCTACTTGTCCTATTTATGTTCCCTCTGATCTAGCCTTCCCTCTTACCCCTCCTATTGTGGATGATGTTAGCAAGAGGGGAGAGGTTGCGTCTAAACCTCTCCAATAGGAATTTACTCTCAAATATACCTTTAGTAAAAATGGTGTCAACAAAGACTAGGCCATAGTGCCATTTGTTGAAAGCCCTTGGGAAGAAGTGTTTAAGTATAAAAAAAATCAAAAGGAAACCAAGGGTTACATACTCTCTTTCTGCACCAAGAAGCCCTCTGATGAAGGGAGATAACTTTTCACCCAAGGAGGGCAAGAAGAAAAGAGGAAGACCATTAGGCTATAGTAATAAGAACTTGAGTCCAGGGATACATAGAACAAGGATCTTCGTAAGTGCTACTATAGCTTTAGGAATAGCTCAAAATCCTCTACATAATTTCTATGGGTCTTAAAATTTCCTTCTTGAATGTCAGAGGATTGGAATCCTCAGACAAGAAATACATAGTTCAGAGATTCAGGAGAGTTAACAAGGGGTTTGATTGTATGGTGCTTCAAGAAGTCAAAGCCACTAAGTTTTCTTTCTGATATCTCTCTAAAGTGTATCTGGAGAGAAGCTTCTTCATTCTCCACCTCACATAGTAGGGGAAAAGAAGGCAGCTCCATCCTAATAAGCCCCTTCTGGGCTAAACATGTTCTAAATTGGGGAACTTCACCTTGCAATAAAGCAGTATGAATTATCATCGAAGACCATAAGAATAAGTTTGGAATATGTTCAGTCTATGCATCCAATGACTATAGGGAAAGAATAGAGTTGTGGAAATGACTTTTTCAATTAGAATAAGTACCTTGGATTATGGGAGGAGATTTCAATATGGTAGTCAACAATCAAGACAAGCTGGGGGGTAATAGATTAGAGTGGAAGGGAAGTGAGAAATACTTCTGGAACAAGCTCTTAGGTAAGTCCAAGCTTTTTGACCCTCCTAGTGGATGTAAAGATGATCATAATGATATATGGTTCACCTGGTGTAACTTCCAGCAAGCTAGTAAAAGAATTTACTCCAGATTGGATAGATTTTAGTTTAACCATGAATTCTTTAAATGCTAGAGAGTTGATGTTGGTAGGGCTATCAGATTTATCCCATATACATTGTCTGACAACCACCCCATCTCGGTTAGAATACTTTCCTATGGTTCTAATGTTAAGAGATGCCCTGGGAAGGATTCTTTTTGTCTCAATATCTCCCTACTAGATGAACCAAACATTGGGAATGTCATCTCCCTGATTAAGTGATACAATGATTCAGTGCTTAATCATTCTAGTGCTAGAAGAAAATGGGCCCAAAACATTGCATGTTGGAAAAATCTTTTCCAAACTGCTGGAGGTAAGATAGCTAGAGACTCTAGATGGGTAGAAGGCTCAATTCAAGAGGAAATTTCTAGGGAAGAGTATGACTTACAAAATAAACCCTCCTCTGAATTGGCCACCTTGAAACTAGATAAGACCAAGGATGAACTCAGAAAGTTTCAAAATGCGAAACTCAAAGGCATCAAAATTAGATCCAAAAGAAACTGGGTGGAGCATGGTAATAGAGGCTCAAAATTATTTTTCAATCTTCTCAAATAGAAAGATTCCAGATGAAGAATTGAGGAAATTTGGGTGGAATATAGTAAAATAGAGGATCAACCAAGTATTTTCCTAGCCTTTAAGTAATTCTACCAAACACTCTTTACTTCTGAAAATACAAGTGCAAAGATGGAAGAGGCTAGAACTGAAATTAGCCAAGTAATTCCCAATAAAGTACAAGATGAGGAATCAAACCAACTCAGCATGCCTATCATCTTATAAGAAATCAATGGGGCCATCTCCCAGATGGCACTTGACAAGGCCCCTGGGACAAATGGTCTTCCTAAAAAATTTTACAAAAGGAATGTAGAGTGGATTGGCCAAGACCTCTTGGAAGTTTATAGAGAAGCCTGTGTGCATGGGTCCTTGGGAGAGGATATTAGCAGTGGAATTATTAAACTCATCCTTAAAAGGAGGGTGATAAATCCTTGATTAAAAATTGGAGACCTATCACTCTTCTCAATGTCTCATATAATATATTAGCCAAAGTATTGGCTACCAGACTTAAAAATGTGCTCCCCAAAATTGTTGACTACAACCAAACTGGGTTTCTGAAAGGAAGATTCATACTGGAAAATGGGGTGACTTGCTGGGAAGCCATGAATTGGGATAAAGAATCTAATTAATAGTCTTTTATTCTTCTACTTGATTATAAGAAAGCTTATGATAGAATAGAATGGGACTTCATCTTTATGATGATGAATGTAATAGGTATACCCAAAAATTTTGTCAATAGGGTCCGAACTTTAATGAATTGAGCCTTAGCAAGGGTGGAAGTGAATGGGTTTAGATTGGAAAGCTTTGAGTTGACCAGGTTCATAAGGTAAGGATGACCACATGTACTCCTCTGTTGATATGGGACAATTGTTTTCATAGATCTTTGTCAGAGTTCCCTTTTTAGAAATGAAGAGGATTCCTGAGCACAAAGAGAAATTCCTCTCATGGATAAATAGTGTTTCTTCTACAAGGGCCCTTAGGTCAAAGATGGGTGAGAAGAAGGGAAATGATAAGGGGAAATCTAATAAAAAGGAAAAAGAATCAGAATATATCATTTCTAAGATCCCTCAGATTTTCTTTAATACAAATCATGTCACTACTCCCTTGGGAGTTGTGAACCCATTTTTCTTGACCTTAGCTATTAATGGTAAGATGCTAAAAAACTGCATGATTGATTCAGGAACATCCAATATTGTTATGCATTTAGAGATAATGAAGGCAATGTGTTTGCAAGTTGACAATCCTCATGGAAGATGCCAATAAATTGACTCTAGAGAAATCCCTGTCATTGGTACTATTAAGGCTTTTCCTTATACATTGGAGGCATATCCAGAGAAAATACTGACAATGAGTGTCCTAGTTGTTGACATTCCACCTCAATATGGAATGTTGATGTCTAGGAAATGGAGTGCCTCAATGGGAGGGAGTATGCAGTGTGATCTATCATTTGGAACTTTGAATATAGCTGGAAAAAATGTTAAGGTATCTAGGGAGACCATAAGCCATCATATGATTGAGGAAAATAAAGATGAATCTACTAATTATTTCTTGGATATTGATATGGGATCCTTACCAGTTCAAGGTCTTAAGTTTGAAGATGAGGTCCAACATTTGCCTTTGTCAGAGGAAGATGCTCTTTTAATTTCTTAGCATGTGCAGTTACCTGATGAATGTGTGGATGAGTACTATCCACCCAACATACAAGACATTGGTTTGTATAAGTTTATTGATTTACAAGAAAATTCTTTATGAAATTCTACTACTTTTATGCAAACCAATGATAGAATATTAAACAAGGGATCCAACAATATGGAAAAATGTGAGTGCCTTCTTTTTCAGCTGGATAATGACTCTCGAAGGTGTGGCATTGAGCTAGAAAATTTTGAGAATAGAATTTGTTATGATTGTTCTTTATCTAATGAATGTGACATACATATGCCACATTATTTACAATTTCCACATCTGTTTGATTTTCTTTTTGGCTCAAGTGATGTATATGATGAAAATTTTATGTATGATGAGCTAATGGTCCATGGAAATGCATCTCATCAGACAGATGAAAGAAAATGTTTTAGTTTGTTTCTGGAGCAGGGAGCAGAAATTTTTTTCTATGATAAGCGAAAATTAGATCAGAGAATTTGTGATGGTTTTAGACCATCATGACTGATTTGACTTCTTCATATCAGTAAATAAGTGGAAGAGTTGAGTTCTTTTCTACAATAAGTTTTTACATATTCCTTCTGTGTGTTTCAGCTGTAGGTTAGTTTCTTTTCCTATAGGTGGTCTGCTCAACTCAGAAATTCTAGAATTTTGTCATGCCTGCATGAGACATGCATCCCCAGATAGAGCCACTATTAGCACTTGAAATTTTTTTCTAGGTTTCATATCTTCTTCCATGTTTCTGCAAATTGTTTAGGTTTATGGTCTGAAACCCTAAGTCTCTATGGAAAATATTCTTTAAATAATGAAAAAATCTGGCTATGTCTTGCAAAGTCTTAAACCCTAGTTTCAAATTTATAGCCGTTGAGCAGAATGGTCCTAAACCCTTTATGGACTTGTTATTAAACCACACTACCTTTTTTGGTCACTTAAAAACTCATTTACCCATGTGTTTATTTTTTATGTTTGAGCAGGGCCATCCCTTTTATCTTTTCCTAAGTCTTAGCGGGGTGATCTTTTAATTTATTTCCCTAAGTCCTAAGCCCCGTTAAAATTTATGACTTTACCTTTTACATTTGTCGTTCATGTCTTGTTTAATCCAATGTTGGGCACTATCCCTTAATGAGAAAGATGAAGCCTTTTAATGATCAAGGCAACACGCCTAGTTGACACGTGGTGGATGGTGGGACCAGGTCTGCATAAAGGTGAAGGGTTAAAGATAGGTCAACTTCAAAGAAGATCTAACGGTAGGCATAAATCCTTGATGGTAAAGTGTGCAAGATCTAATGTTTAAGGCATTACGCTATGTGGCCACATGTCCATCTTCACTAGTGGGACTTGCAGTCTTGAAGCCACGGGTGAGATTAAAGTGAAGTATGGTTAATTTTGATCGAACGAACATCATAAAGCCTTAAAGAGAAAGTGATTGAAATCTTCTCATTAAGGCATTACGTCCTTGCACCATGTGTCTAAGGTGGTTCATGTTAAGCACTAATGAAACAAGTAAAGATTGATCGAGTTCAAGAAGATCTGATGGTCAACTTAATGAATTGAAGCAAGGATTTAGTCTGAATAACTATGAAGGCATTACACCTGAATTCCACATGTCTCTGGTGGGTTCGACAGAAGTCAGGAAGGAAAATATAAAGGGAAGATAAGTTTTAGATGGATCGTGTGGCTGGCATAAAGGAAAAACAAAAATATGCATGAGATCTAGTGATCAAGGCATTGTGCCTACTTGACAAGTAGATTTCCTGGTCAGTACAGGTTATATAGACAACAGGATTTCTGAGAACCAATAAAAGTGTCATGTGGATATCCGTGGGACCAAAATTTCTAAGTTTTAACTAAATTAAAGGTCTGTTTAGTAGATTATGATCGGACAGCTTGCGTAATGGCTTAAAGGAAAAGTGTGTGAAATCTATCCATTGAAGTATTTTGCCTATGTGCCACCTATCCAAGATCAAATTTGAAAGCCGAGGTAACCTAAAAGGATCTATGCATCTTTTTTAAAGCTCTAAAAAGTTTAAATCTAGATTTTTGATGCTGATTTCCGCACCATTTTTAGCCATTAATTAACTACTTTTCAAATATTTGAAAGAATTTCTCAGGTTTTCTAAGCAGTGATCTGTGTCGTATTGTTGCAGAGAGACTGATGGGTGAATCTGATCTTATGTGTTGTATATTTAACACCTATTGGCTGTTGTATGAAGGAAGATTTGGAAATTCTAAAGATATTTATTGCAGAGTTATCTCTTTAGGGTTTTTGGTTAATTTGTTAATCAATATTTGATCCTTTGGTTTATCTTGTTTTGTTCTTTTCCATCACTGAGGAGTTGTTTCAGAGTTTTACAATATAGATCAGATCAGATTCCCATGATCTTGAGCTTTTCAAAGAGGGAAAATTGAATTTCTATAATTCTTGAGGGTTAAGTTTCCTGTAATAATTAATGCATGCCATAACATTCCATTTATTATTCCTTTTGCAGGGTTGTATTCTGCAAGTTCCTAGGTGGATGGCGGATAGATATGATTCTTCTCAACAGAATATTTCAAGAGAATGTTTTAATTTGTATGATAGAGTTGCTTGGTTGTTATGATGAATTTAATGATCTTTTTCATGTAGTATTTTAATGAGTTTCATCCCTAACCCTAAATGATATGAAGCTTGTTGCAGTCCTTGGCTTATAAAAGGACTTCCAAGATCATTTAGAAGAAGCTGGGAAAAACTTGGGCAAGTAGCATAAGGAATAAAACCTTTTACTCTTTTCTAGTTAGTGTATCAGATGTATATCTAGAGAGTATTAGCATAGAAGCAGAAATTTGCAAGTATTTTTCATTTATTTAAGTGGTATATGATTTGAAACATTTTGGAATTGAAATTCATCTCTTTGTACTTAATACAACAGTTCTGATTCAAGTCTCTTCTTTTTTCTTGCCTCTTGAGTTTTGAATCTTCTGGTTCACTGCATAGAATTTCTTTATGTATATGTTTTAGTCCATAGTTTTGATCAAGAATCAAATTAAAATCTTCTTTGGATAAGACATAGACTCTTTGGGTATTGTCTACATAAGGATTATTAAGAAGTGTTTGGTTTGGAGTTATCTGTATTTATGGTTTTGAGTCCTTGACAGTAGTTAGTTTCTTTGTCCTATATCTGAACTAGAATCATTTCCCAATGGATAAAAAACTGATCAGTAATTAGTATCTTCTACTTTGATACATATCTAAACAGGTTTAGCTATACTCTGCCTATCAAAAACATCAAAACCATTTTCAGTCCTTTAAAGTTTTGTGGTAGTTGGTTGTGGTCCTACATGGTAGAGAATAGTCACTAACTGAGTAGTTATCATTTCATACTTTATTGTCATTTATCTGTTGTTAAAATACAAAAGTTCTAAGGAGTTGAAAAGAGTTAAATATCAATCTAGATTAGGTGCACGCGCCTTGGTTTTGCAGAGCCAAAAGTGTAGAGGACACTATTTTCCTATAGTTAGTCTAGTCACCTTGCAAAGCTCTCATACTTAGAATTAACCATTCCTAATATTAGTCTCAAGGTATATTGGTTGCTTCTAAATAGCATAAATTCTATCAAACACCAACATGATGAATGATGATCTTTGGTTCATTAAGGCTCAATTATTCAAAGAAGATGGGAAAACATTGCATTAGCCGGAAGAGATGAGAAAGACATTCAGAGAAAGGATCCATGCAATCAAAGAAACCAAAATAGTAATGGCTGGAGAATTATCTCAAGTGGCTAAAATAGAGTCCATGTTGATTGTTTGTTGTGAGCATTTGAAGATGCACAAGGATAAAGCTGCATTGTTCAAAGAGAGAGTAAGGTGTGGAAACAAAGAATTGCACATATCGGGGTTCCTAATCACCAACTTTGGTGAAATTATCAACCGAGCACTTCGAATGGAGGAAGCAGCACGTCAATCCCTCATTAACCGCAACCCCACTACAGTCCCAAACATGATCCATTATGATCATTTTGAAATAACCATCTATGGTTATTTTCTCTCTTTGCATTTAGTTGTTGTCAATGAACTCTAGAATTTAATTTTCACTCCTCAACAGAATTAATTTTAAAACGTATTTCAAAAACATTTATACTTACGGGCTATTTATATGACTTATCATGACTCAATAAGGGTTGGCCAAATTTTTGGATTTTAAGATAGTTAGTAAGCTATTTTGGTAGTTTGACAGATTCTTGAATAACTTTACAGTTTACAGTATGTTTTTGTTCTGGTGATTAATTTGAATATATACCACATCTTTGAATGTGTTCATTTTGAGTATATGGATGTAACTTCAATTAGGGTTCATTGTGATTGTGATATAATTTTGTATTTCTTTGAATTGTGGAATTAATTCAAGTTATGTTTCAGTAGAATATTTTATGTGCACTGTGTGGATCAGTCTGTTGGCTTGATCTTTACGCTTACATTTTTAGTGGAATTTATGAGATTCATGTCATGGTTATGTATGAATGTATGAATGCTTAAGCCTTTGATACTTTAGGGTTAACAATATTATTCATGTGATTTTGTTGATTTAGTAATTGGAGGGATAATTAAAAATTATTATAGACAGAGATGCACCTATATGTAGAGGGATATGATCATCAAGAAAAATCCCAGCTATTATTAGTAGATTTCTTCCTGATTGGGTTATATAGAGTCAGTTGAATTAATTACATTTAATTAAGTCTGGGGACATGATGTAATGACAAATCTTGCTCCCAACCCTATCTTCTCCTAGGGTATTCTATAGGCCACTTCTCTAGCCTATTAGGGTTCTTAGCTAACCCTAATCTTCCAAGGATTATCTACACAAAATCCTTCTTCTTTTCAACTTGTCAACACCAACTAGGAAATCAACTCAAACAATATTAAGCTTCATGGTCATCTTCTTGCTTCTTCACACTAAGTGATCCAATAAGGCTATCATTGTCCATCAATGGAGAGGAAGGGCCAAAAAAATGTAATTCCATCCCACACAATTCCTATCAACTTAGTTTGCAATGAAACCCTAAACAAGTTCAAGAAGTTGCTCCAAACTCACCAAAATAGGGCTACAAGCAATTAGGCTTAATTAGGCACCTTTCTGCAAATAAATTGAAATTATTCTTAGCAAGATAAAAAAATAACTCTAGATCCTGACACCCTTTTCACATACCTAAATCATTTTATAGGTCTTGCCTTCCCAAACTATCCATATAGAGGGTTCCTATTTGCAATCCTATTTTTAAGGGTTTCACCATTCACAAAGCATGTCCATCAGGGTTTTGATTTTCATCATGAAGAACACACCACTAGAGCTTCCCATTGGATTTGGGGCTTCTCCATACACTTTTCCTCCTCTCCACATGATTTGATTGAAGCAATAAATACTTTCAATCACTCCTTTTGCCTCTGTAATTCATTTTGATCCCTAGCCATGCATCTCTGGTTCTCCTAGGGCATCATTGTAAAATTAGAAACTCTACTTTCAAGGAACTATCCTTCTCCACCCATATAGTACAAGGAGTCACCTCAAACATTCCAAGAGCTTGTACCAAAAATATTTACAAAAGAAATGAAACCAGAACAAAAGTACTAAATAATCACATGTAGAATCAAGTAATTACATCAAATAACTCATGCATAAGTCAAAATGCAGATTTCAATCCATCAAAACCCAAAGTGTGTACAAAATGATCAACTATAACTAAATTTCCAATTACATAGTCTATACACTGAATTCAAAACTTCATCCAGCCCCACACACAGGTCAAGGTAGGCCTTATATAGTTGACCATGGCACAAATCCAACTGTTTCTGATAGTTCTACAACCAGATGCTTGAAGATGCACTATTGCAAGAAATGTTGTCAATGACAACATTGACAACTTTTGCTGCAACTTTTTGATTCTTGCATTCTAACTTGGTCAACACACCACACAACTTATCCAAATGCAATAACATTCCTATTAGACCTCAAATTTTCCCTCCTAGACTCTAACAAGCATAAAAACCAAGGTTCCATCATCTTTGGAATATTTCCCTAATTTGGACAAATCATCACTTTTTAACATCAAATGATCTAGTTAGGTCTTCTAACTAGATCAACACACCCTAGGACCTAGCTAGTCCTATTATTTCACTAGTGGCTTGGCTAAGACCACTACAAGCCAAAATAAAACTAGGATCCTAGGTTACAATCTAGCCTTACCTAGGTGGTCCTGCACCATACTCCCCACAAAGGAAAGTCATGTCACTCTTGTGGACACATTGTCTTCAGGAATGTCCATTTTCTTGAAATTTGTATCTACAATCCATGTTGCCTCTAACTATGGTTTGTGCTTCCACTTGATCCAGGTGGATCCAAAGAACCTGAACATTTCACAGTCTCAAATCCAAGTAAAGACGATGACAATTCATAGTGCTCATCGCACTAATTTTGGAACTATATACGGTTTTGAAAATGGAGTCTGTATGCAAAAGTTATGGCTGGTCAAAGTTGTCATGAAAAGGTTTGACTGAATGACATCAGCATGATGTCAACAACTTAGTCAACATCTTCATCCAATCCTGTAGAGACAAGTGGCAGTCAAACTAATGATGTAGCAGTAAAAAATTTGACACATGGCAGGTTTATAGTGACATGGTGTACGTGACATTAGATGTGGAAGAATTAGCTTGTGCCACATGGCACCTTGGTGGCAAATAAGGTGGTTGTTTCTACCAAAATGTTATGTGTGTTTCAAACTCATATCCTCCTGATTGTTAGTTCCTTCCTCCACCAATACACCAACCATGTGATTCGGTAATGTATGTGCATTTACTTTATTTAAATGATCCCTAAAGGACAAAATACACTACAAGACGATAATACAACAATGGGAATTGAACCTCCAACCAACTACTTGAATATAGCCTAGGAAACTGCTGCACCATATTATGATTTTGGGATAAGTATTGGTCAAGTTTTTACTTATCTAAACAAATCTGAACTCTTAACAAATTAATATCCAAAATAGAACATATCTAATATTTAGAATATATGGCAAAATTATATGGGCCATTGTTTAAATATTAGTAAATTTGATTCTTAAAATAATGTTAAGGATTTATATGGGCTATTTATGGAAGATTTATTTGTTATTTAGGGGAGAATGGTTATCCTAGTGGTTATTTGGTTTTAAGCCAAATTGGGCATATTTTATGTATAAAAGGAGTCATTTTCCTTTGTAAAAGGGGGAATTAGCCTGGGAGGAAAGAATTAGCTTGAGAGGAAAGAATTAGACTTTGGAGATTGGAGAATTATTTCTTGGAGGGAAAAATTCTTTGTGAGAAGAAAATTTGCAAGGTGTTATTACACACCAAAAATTGTAAAGTGAGATAGATTGTAAGGAAATTGTATGCAGGTTCTGAAAGCTTAGGTGTTGTAACAAAGCATATTTTTGCTTGGTGATATCAATAAAGCAGTTCCAGCATTGAGAAGCAGACCCAGAGACGTAGTCCTTATAGGATGAACTTTGTTATCAACCTATGTTTGATCCTTCCACTAATACATTTGTGGTCGATTTGTGACGGCTATGTGTCTCAATTGCGATAGCAATGTGTCGCAATTGCGACAGGAATAGACGTCGCTATTTTTCAGTCATAAAATACGACGTCTTTCCATATTCGTCGCAATTGCAACTCCAATCCATCGCTATGTAGCCCTATCAACCCTGACATTTGGGGCGTCGCCAATACAGGAAATCCGTCGTAATTATATGGGTACCCGTCGCAATTATGACAGAAAACCAAGCAACTGCGATGGTTTTTAGGCGTCGCCAGTACAGCTCGCCCGTCATAATTCTTGGGTTAACACCGCAATTGCGACGAACACCTAAGAAATTGTGACGGTTTTTGGGCGTCGCTAGTACAGCGACCCCGTCGTAATTCTAGGGAGTAACGTCGCAATTGCGACGATGTCAAGATAGAATTAAAAAAAATAATTTCTTGTTAGATAATTATTTACGAATAATAATGTTGTATTCATGAATTTCTGGATAAAACACTTTTGAAAGCAACTGAATGAATCCCTGTAATAGCAAAGCACATTGTTAGGTTTCCAATCCATTATCATTATGAATAAGAATCTCTGTGCTTTAGCCTCGAGATTGGAAACCTAACCATCTTCGAGCATAAATAATCTATGGTTACACATATAATGATTGCTTTGTGTTTTTCTCCAATAAATGAAAGGGTGGTGCCAGCTGTTCACACCAAAGAGAAACTGGTAAGTATATAAAGGTGTACCCATAGATTTCTAGTAGTAGAATCAGTACAGAGGTACACCAATGACCAAATCATGAGAAGCTGACACCAAAGAGAAAATTTTAAGTGTATGAATGAGAAGCTCCAAAAAGTCAAATATTTAGAGACAGTTGACTTCATTATGCAGAATGCAAGTTGGCCACCGCACTAACTTCTCCCCCATATCTCACTGAATATAAGACTAATTCTTTTATGTGCTACCAACTACCCATTT
>MU224989.1:979132-991420 GCA_018584345.1 Thuja plicata
TTTGGTAGAGTTGTGTGGACCTACTTGGGTCTTTGGTAATTGGTTTTGATGTATTTAATGGAACTTGGCATGGTCTTGGTTGTTTGGCATGGACCGGGAGGAGATCGGCCTTGCTTAGGAATTTGGTTCCTATTACAAGCCATATAATTAATTTTCCACAAAGAGTTAGAGGATGAAAATTTTAGGGATTGAAGAGGGCCTAGATTTATACCTACGGTTCGAAGCATGAGTCCTAATTCATCCAGAGCTAGGAGATATTGTGATTTTACTAAGACATCTATTTTGGGCATTTAATTGTTGTTGTTGGCCGACTTGTGGCATTTAATTTCGGTATTTGTATTTAATTTATGTTCAGGGCCGACCTGTGGCTTAGATTGGTATAAGTAGGGGTTGTGGGGGAAGTCTTTAGTGATTCATTCATCCATCCTGGAGAAGAGGGAGAGGTAGAGAAGCGAGTTTTGAGAAGAGCTAGTAGCTGCGGCTTGGGAAACAAGGGGATTGCTTGGTGGGCTTGCGAGCACAAGTTTAGATCTTCCTTGGGGGGTTCCTACCAGTGTGTGGATCTAGGCTAGCTAGATTTTATTTTGGATCTTGTGATATCTTACAGATTTTCTATTGTAATTGCATTGTATTTGGCCGTAACCCGGAAGGCCTTACAGCCGGGCATGCTGGATGAAAATATGATGATTCTATTATGAGTATTTGCATTGTGTGGATATAAATATCTGTATTGTTATTATCTTCTATTGTGTGGATATTTTCTGGGGGCTAGGACATCTCCATTGGGGATTCTCCTTCCTTGCACTGCATCAACAAACTTGTTGTAGTCCTCAATTTATTTTGTGCTTTCCAGCTCATTCTTTTCTGCAAATTCATCCATCTTTACATTTGCACTTTCAACAATTTTTTTAGAAGCCTTGATGAGACATTTATAATATTTTCTCTTGGTGGAATACCTTGGAAAAATACCTTCATCACTCTTGGTGTCAAGATTTCCTTTTCTATCATCCTTTAAGACATAACATTGACTACCAAAGATTTTGAAGTAACTTGCATTGGGTGTTTTACCATACCATAGCTCATAAGGTGTCTTCTTTGTGTCCTTCTTTAATTGTACTCTGTTAAGTGTGTAGACAATAGTACTAATAGCTTCCTTCCAGAAGGTTTGGGTGATGCCTTTCTCTATCATCAGTGTTCTAGCACAATCAACTATTGATCTGATCCTTCTCTCAACAATCCCATTTTGTTGTGGTGTTCTTGGTGCAGAGACCTATCTTTTTACACCATGCTCATTACAAAAATTAGTGAATTCATCTGATATAAATTCTCCTCCTCTATCTGATCTCCAACATTTCAGACCCTTACCACTTTGTTTCTCTACCATAGCCTTATACCATTTAAACATCTTGAATACTTCAGATCTATCTTTAAGAAACATGACTATCATCATTCTAGAGTAATCATCAACAAAGAGAATAAAATCTCTATCTCCATAATATTTTTTTGTCCTCTTTGGTCCACATAAATCAGTATGGACTAATTATAGAATGTCATCAGATGTATGGGTTTTTCTTTTGAAACTAGACTTAGTCATTTTACCTTTTTGACAATTCTTGCACATGATGTTGTCTGGCTTTGTCATCGTCGGTAAGCCTCTTACATTTCTCCTTCTGCTTATTTTCATCATGTCAAAATTCACATGACACAATCTTTTGCACTACAACCATATGTCTTCATTCTTAGTCATTAAGCAAGTGGTGTTAGTATCATTCAGATAGAATAAGTTACTTGTAGTCTATTCACCGGTACCAATTTGTTTTCTTGATTCATTGAAGATCTTTTCCTTCTTATTCTCAAATGCTACTCTGTGTCTTGAATCATTCAGATGAGAAACACTCAATAGATTATAATTGAATCCTTTTACCCAATAAGCATTTTCACATTTAATCAGGTTATTCAGCATTATTGTTCCTTTACCTTCAACTGGACAAGGTGTATCATTACCCATGTTTACTGTACCACCATTATAATACTCAAAAGTGTTAAAATTTTCTTTTTCACCGATCATGTGGTGAGTGCAGCCACTATCTATAATCCAGATGTCATTCTTGCTAACCTTAGATATGAGTGCAATTTCTACATACCTTTCATCTTCATCTGAATCATCCTTCACAACTACAAATACCATCTCAATGTCTTCATCAGGTTCGCTGTCAGTATCTTCATCTTTGCAAGAAGCTAGGTAGATATCCTTCTTTCCTTTATCCTTTTAGTCTCGAGTATCTTTTCTTTCTAATTGTCGGTAACCTCTGTAATCTTTGTTATCACCTCTGTCAGATTTCTTCTCAAAAGATCTGTCATTACTTCTATCATCTTTTCTTCTGTTAGGACATCTTGCAGCAAAGTGTCCAATCTCTTTACAATTAAAACATACAAGTGGTAACTTGCGTTTGTATTTACCTTTTCCTCTCTGCATTCTTCTCACCATAAGTGCTTCTATTTCATCTAGATCTTCTTCTTCATTTTCACTTTCACTATCTCTTCTAGATGTGTGTCTATGACTTGATTTTCTTATTCTCATAGAAGACTTAAATGTAGACTCTAATTTTGGTAAGACACTATTATTAAAGTTATTCATCTCAAATTAAATCAGTCTACCAATTAAACTATCAAGAGTAACTGTATTGTTTTCTACTGCTCTCATTTCTTGAATGGAAGAAACTCTAATAGCATATACAGGCAGTAAGGTTCTTAAGATTTTACTTATCACTGTCTCCTTGTCAAGTGTACCTCCAACTCCTCGTATAGCATTGAGTACTTTTATTCTTGAGCTTTCATGTGTGATGTTTTCTCCTTCTTTCATTCTGAGGTCATCAAATTTTCTTCAAAGGCTTTCTGCCTTGGCTCTCAAAACATTTGTATCACCTCCATGTACAAGCTTCAGTTTGTCCCACATCTTCTTTGCAATTTTTCAATCTTTGACATCTTCAAATTTAGCATTAGAGAGTGAGGAAGAAAGCTCTATAACAATGCAGTTGTGTTCATGCTTCTCTCTCAATTGATCTACTGTCAATACTCATGTAGGCAATACATATTCAGTATCTAGGAATTGAGTAACATCATTACCAATACCTAATAAATGGAGTCTTATACTTCTTTTCCATGAACCAAAGTTGTCTTTGTTCAACTTGGGCAGATCTCATTTGTTCAACTTGTGATCTTGACTTAGGTCTTGAAACCTTACTTTCTAAGCACACAAGCTCTGATACCAATTGTTAGTAATAACTGAGAGGGGGGGTGAATCAGTGACCTCAAAAATTTATCCTTTAAACATTAACCACCAACCAAATAAACCTCATATTATTAAGTCCCTATAAGATGCATACCATGAAATACTTATAATAAATAACTGTCTGTTAGTTTTCCTTGTCTGTCCTTATTCTCCTTGATTACCGATAAGCAGTATAACTATTTACCGAAACTCGGTAAATAAGCAAAGTATACCAATCGACCCAGTGTTAACTATGTCAGATACAAAATAATAAAGAAATGAATCATACACACATAACACATGAATTTTTAACGTGGAAAGCCCATTAAGGGGAAAAACCACTGGGACCGGTACCCCAAATTTTCACTCTTCTAAAGTGAGCCCTATTAGGAGCTAACCCTATTAAATGTTACAAACACACTATTAAGTTTGACCTTGTTAGAGAATTTTATACATAGAGGTTGTCACTTAGTATTGGGCATCTATTGCTGCCATCCTTGAAGCAGCCTCATTCTTAGACTGTCAATAGGTATCGTGCAAGTCCAATGCTACTTTCATGAATCAAATTTTTTGGCACTCCTTGGGATGTACCTCAATATATAGAAGACTGTTAATTCTTGCTCTGTTAAGAGACTTGATGCTTCAATGGTTAAATTGAAACACTATGACCTGTTTCTAATGCAACTTTGAATTGTAGATTTTCAGATCTATTTAAGTACATTACCTCTCTAATCAATGTATCAATTCAATTCTTTGTGCTCCACACTTTCTACTCTGTGATGTTGTGCTTCACTGCTTGTCAGTGTCTATAGAATTATTTAGAGCTCTTTCAGCTTGATTGATCAGGACTGTATCAAGTTCTTCTTCATCAATTTCTCTTCAGCATCCTCTTTTCATTCACTCCCCTTAATCGCCTTTTCGTGAATGTGTTTTTTTAAAAATGAATTAAGCTTGTCTCTTATATAGACATGATATTCACTGTTTCTTGATTCTTGATTCTTGGCATGAAAAAAAATCCAGCCAAATGGATTTAAAGCATAATTCCTGATTTAACTCGTAGTTATCTTCTTTCCAACTGTACAATTCTTCTTTAAATTAATTACTTAACTCTGGTCGAATAAAATAAAGAAAAAAACTAGTTAAGTCAATCTTTAGCTCTTGCCAGCTAGATATTTTGTCATTTTTTGAACTCTCTGTTCCGTCAGTTAATTCTTCAGTTAGTTGTTGGTGACAACTTATAGTTCCATCGGCATGACTCCAGTTAGCTTCGTGATCTCCATCTGTTGGGAATCATTAGATTTTTACTCGTCAGGAAACTCTATTTTCAACTCGTCGGGCATCCTACAGTTTTTCTTCGTCGAGCAACACTGTCTTCTGCTAGTCAGGTATCATTGTGACTTTTCTTCTTTTCCTTTACTGATGGTGTGCACTCCGTTGGTGTTATCTGTCACTTAGTGAATATTTGACATTTATGTATTGCTAAAAGCATAACCTTTGTTCTATTGATTCTCTGAAGTCTTTTGCATTATGTACATGACTCTACAGATGATACCAAGTTGACATTAATGACAATACAAACCATTAACTCATTTAATGCTTTGCATTATCTTCATCTTAACATTATCAAAACATTCAATTAGTTACATGTCATCATGCCACTCAAGCTTCCATTATGCTTTTCCTAAATGAGATTCTCTCTCCTTGAACCCTTAGGGACACATAATTAGTTCCCCTTAAACAACAATCCACTCTGCAAGGTAAAATTAGAAAATCTACTATGGAAGTGATTCTAAAAATTAGAGCATACCTTATAGGCTTCACCTAAGTCTTCATCTTTCCTATTGAGGTCTTTGAAACTCTCTATCCCAATGCTCTTCAACTAAAATTCCTAAATGGTTAGAAACCTCCTACTCAAGGTATCTGCAACCTTGTTCAATTGTCCCTTCGTGTGCTTTATTGTGAAGGTGAATGCTTGAAGTTATTCCATTCACTTCAAATTTATGTTACTGAGCTTCTCTTGTGTCTTTATATAGCTAAAATCCTAGTTATTAGTAAACAGCCCAAATTATTTGGGCAATAAGTAATTTCTCCACTTCCTAAGAGACTGACCTAAAGAATATAGTTCCAAATCATAAGAAGAGTATTTCTCCTTTGCTTCATTTATCTTTTCACTGAAGAAGGCTATTGGCCTACCTTCTTGGCTTAACACACCCCCTACTAACATTCCACTTGCATCACATTCCAAAGTAAAAAGTTGATCAAAACTAGGGAGTCTAAGGATAGGTTGTGGTGCTACTTTCATTTTCAACATTTCAAATGTTTTCTCTACTCCAAAAGTCTATTTGAACTTAGTCTTTAGACCACCCTTGATGGTGTCTAGCATGGGTGCACAAATACCACTGAAATCCCTTATAAATTTTCTATAAAATTGGGCTAACCCATGAAAAATCCTGACTTATGTTCCTATGGTTGGTGTGGGCCAATTTAGGATAGCCTCCACCTTAATTGGGTCCATCTTCAATGACCCTTGGGATACAAAATATCCAAAATACACAAGTTCTTGCTTGAAGAACTCACATTTCTCAAGGTTGATTGACAACTTCTCTCCCTGTAATCTCTTAAGCACCATCTCCACATGTTTTACATGTTCCTCTGTTGTCTTACTAAAGGTAAGTATATCATCTAGATATACTACTACAAATATCCCTGTGAAGTCCTTAAGCACTTTATTCATGAGCCTCATGAATGTGATAGGGGAATTTGAGAGGCCAAATGGCATAACTCTCCACTCATACAACCCATCAATATTCTTAAAATTTGTCTTCCGTTTATCCCCCTCTTTAATCCTAATCTGGTGGTATCCACTTTTCAAGTCTAACTTAGTGAAACAATTTGCCCCCCCAAGATAGTCCATCAAATCCTCTATCCTAGGAATTGGAAATATGTACCTAATTGTGATCCTATTTATTGCTCTAGAATCAGTACAAAGTCTCCACTTACCACATTTCTTGGATGCTAAGACCAATGGTATGACATATGGACTGATGCTCTTCTTGATTAGCCCTTGATCTAACAACTCCTACACTTGTCTAGCCACCTCTAGGTTCTCATCTAGAGTAATCTTGTATGCTTCCTTATTTAGCAATGATGCACTAGGTACAAAGTCAATTTGATGACTTATCACTCTTCTAGGGGGCAAAGTGGCAGGAGTCCCATTACTGACAATATCTTTGTACTTTTCAAATAACTCCCTGATTTCCAATGGCAATGGTTCATGTTTGGACTACTCTTCTTCCTTAGGCTTAATAAATATGGAATAGCCTTCACTCCCTTCATCCTTGAGAGCATTTATGAACTCCTTTCTACTACTCAACAAAACACTTGGGGTCTTCTGTTGGGGCTCATCTTCTTCCAACAAGGAATGTATTTTGAAAGTTTTGACACCTATCTTGAAGGATATGGAGTTTTCCTTCCCATCATACATTGCTCCTCTGTCATATTTCCAAGGCCTACCTAGGAGTAGATGACATGCATCCATAGGCAACACATCACATAGTAAATTTTCCTTTTACCTTGCAATAGAAAACTCCACCCAAGTTTTCTCATTCACTAACACACTCTAGCCCTTGTTCAACCATGTCACCTTATAAGGATTGACATGAGGTATTTTTGTCAACTTGAGCTTATTGACAACTTCCTCTAATATAATGTTGTCTGTGAAGCCCGAATCCACTATCACTTTGAAAAACTTACCAAGGATTTTACATCTGATCCTAAGCAGTGCTCTCCTATGCTTAGGTTCATCCTTCACTGGTTGTCTAATAAAAACCCTTGTAAACCTCAAGTTCTCTCCCATATCTGACTCAATGTGATCAACCTCTAGTGCTCTGACACTTGTTGTGTCCACTTGAGAATATGTAATCCTCTTGCTATTTTTGGAAGAAGTGGGCTTATCCAGGCACCTATAGGTAGGGTGACCCAATTTGCCATAATTGTGACATTTCATACTTGCAAAGTATGAGTTGCTTCTACCTGAACCCCTTCCTCTACTAGATCCTCCTTGAGTACCTCTTCCTCTAGTATAATCCCCTCTTGGAGTAGTTTCATTACCATAATCTATCAATTTTGACTCTCCTTGGTTATTTTGTTCATTACCTCTACCATGATAACCACTTCTATGATCCCCATGATCTCTACCTCTACCTCTACCTCTAAGATTGGAGTCTCCCTTCTTCTTGTTCCTCTCTTCTACCTTTAGAGATAATTGGTGGCACTTTTGAATAGTTGTTGGAGTCCACAAACTTATCTCCTCTTGGATGTTCCACTTTAAACCACCCAAGTATCTGGCTACCTTGATAGGTTCCTCTTCTTTAATCTTGGACCTAAGGCATAACTTCTGCAATTCCTCTATATAAGAGGCCACATCCAAGTCCTTTTGTTTCAGACCTTGTCTCTTCCTATGAAGTTGATTTTTCATAGTCCTTTGGCAGATAGTTCTCCTTTACCTTGGTCACCATGGCTTTCCAGTTAGCTATAGGTTGTTTACCCATCCTAACCCTCTCATATTATAGATACTTCCACCATGTCAATGTTAATCCTCTAAGCCTTGAATTTGCAACTTTGAGTTTTTGTGCCTCTGTGACACCTTCACATTTGAAATGGTTCTCCATTCCCTCAATCCACTCCATTAATACTTCTATATCCATCTTTCTACTAAATAGTGGTACTTCTAATGCCTTTCCTTCTAGGGTTTTTATGGCTTGCAAGAATGTTTCTTCATTCAAAATAGGGTCTGGTTCAAGGATGATATCTTCCTTGGCAATCTTTTTACCTCTGTCACTACTCTCAACTTCTTTTCCTTTGTCTTTGGCATCAACTACTACTTGTAGCTTTATCCTTATTTCATCTAGGGCCTCATCAAAGAGTTTGTTCTTCTCCTTTTTCTCACACATCTCCTTAGGTAGCTCTGCATTAGTCACCATATTGATCTCCCCTACTGATTCACCAGTATTTAGAGACATACACCAACTCCCAAATCTTTAACTTTCTCTACCAATTTGATGTAATGAAATATATTTCTCCCAACCCTATCTTCTCCTAGGGTATCCTATAGGCCACTTCTCTAGCCTATTAGGGTTCTTATCTAACCCTAATCTTCCAAGGATTCTCTACACAAAATCCTTCTTCTTTTCAACTTGTCAACACCAAGTAGGAAATCAACTCAAGCAATCTTAAGCTTCATGGTCATCTTCTTGCTTCTTCACACTAAGTGGTCCAATAAGGATATCACTATCCATCAATGGAGAGGAAGGGCCAAAAAAAGGCAATTGCATCTCACACAATTCCTATCAACTTAGTTTGCATTGAAACCCTAAATGAGTTGAAGAACTTGCTCCAAACTCACCAAAATAGGGGTACAAGCAATTAGGCCTAATTAGGCACCTTTCTAAAAATAACTTGAAATTCTTCTGAACAAGATGAGAAAATAACTCCAAATCCTGACACCCTTTTCAAAGACCTAAAGGATTGCCTAGGTCTTGCCTTCCCAAACTGTCCGTACAAAGGGTTCTTATTTGCAATCCTATTTTTAAGGGTTTCACCATTCACAAAGCATGTCCATCAGGGTTTTGATTTTCATCATGAAGAAAACACCACCATAGCTTCCCATTGGATTTGGGGCTTCTCCATACACATTCCTCCTCTCCACATGATTTGATTGAAGCAATCAATGCTTTCAATCATTCCTTTTGCGTCTGCAATTCATCGTGATCCCTAGCCATGCATCTGATGCTCACCTAGGACATCACTGTAAAATTAGAAAATCTGATTTCCAGTCCCTATCCTTCTTCACTTGTATAGTAAAAGGAGTCACCTCACCCATTCCAAGATCCTGTACAAGTGCCGCGGTGGAATGATGAGCTATGACTCCATTTACACAAATTGCATGGTTCAGACCAACGACAGTGTAGAAAATAAAACTGTTTACAAAAGCAATGAAACAAGAACAAGATTACTAACTAATCACGTGTAGAAACAAGTAATTACATCAACTGACTCATGCACAAGTCAAAATTTAGAGATCAATCCATTAAAACCCAAAGTGTGTACAAAATGCTCAACTATAACTAAATTTCTAATTACACAGTCCCTACCCTGAATTCAAAACTTCATTCAACCCCACACATAGGTCGGGGGAGGCCTTATATAGTTGACCATGTCACCAATCCAAGTGTTTTTGACAGTTATACAATGAAATTCTCAAAGATGCATTATTGCAAGAAATGTTATTGATGTTGTCAATGACAACATTGACAACATTTGCAACTTTTTGATTCTTTCATTCTAACTTGGTCAACACACCACACAACTTATCCAAATGCACTAACATGCCTATTAGACCTCAAATTTTTCCTCCTAGAATCTAACAAGCATAAAAACCAAGGTTCCATCATCTTTGGGACATTTCCCTAATTTGGACAAATCATCACTTCTTAACATCAAATGATCTAGTTAGGTCTTCTAACCAAATCAACACACCCTAGGACCTATCTAGTCATATTATTTCACTAGTGGCTTGGCTAAGCCCACTACAAGCCAAAATCAAACTAGGATCCTAGGTTACACTCTAGCCTTACCTAGGTGCTCCTACACTAGGACAAATGTGTTAACTAATAGATTTTTGGTGACTCTGCTAGGGAAAGGAAAAAAAACATGTTTTTGAGCACAAATATCAATTGCCTATTTATGGTAAAAAAATGGTTTTACCTGAGGAAAATGTCTTTCCTATTCTACAGCCAAATTTAGATTTTCAATAAAACTAGGAGGATACCATTAGTGATTTGAATATAGTAGTCTCACGCCTGAGGAGAAATCCTGACGATTATAGAAGGGCTAACTTAGTTCTTGAAAGAGAGGAAGACATCACAACAAATTTCAAGTTCTTGATTGAGAGGCAGAGAAGAAGAAAAGTTCAAAATAGAGGACAAATACCCCCTCAACCCCTCGGGAATCAAGAATGACCAAATAATTAATTTAGTCTTTTCTTCTCATTCTTTTCAAACTGAATTTCAAAGGTTTTACTAGGTCCCAAGCCAAGAAGGGCTTAATAGATCAAGACTTAGAAGCTCTTAAATGGCTTACAGGTTCTCTTGATCTAACCCTACCTAAAAAAAATAAAATTAAGCCTAAACTAACTCATATATCCATAGCCTCACCATCATTTCATGTCATTTTCCTTTCATGGATACCCACTCCTGTGAACATTAACCTTCCTCTTGTTTTAAACATAATGGTTGCTAATCCTTGGGGCGCTGTAGTAGGACTGTTGAATCTTCCCACACATTATTCTCTACCTAAGCATGCTAAAAATGTCTTACCAAGACTAACTAGAGATGGGAAGGTTTCATTTGATGAACATTTGAATGCCTTCAATATGGCTAGTGGTATCCCAGCAATACAACATGAGGATGTCTCCCTGAGGTTCTTTGTGCAAACATTTTTAGAAGGCGTAGCAGAATGGTTTAGTCACCTCCCAATAGTCTCTATAACAAGCTAGGATGATATGAAAATGACCTTTGAAAATAGGTTTAAGAGCACCGACAATGATCACTCATTCGTTGTTGGCCTAGTTGACCCAAATGAAAGAAGATATACATGAGCCAATGCGAGATTATGCAGCTAAAGACAATAATCTTGTACATAAAATTCCTATAGCTAAGAGATTCACCATAGAGAATCATAAAATTTTCTTTGTAAATTATATTCCCCTATACTGTGGATTTCATCTCCAAAGAAGTAGGCTGATAGACTTGAAGGCAACCCAAACTCAAGTAATTGATCTGGAAGATGAAATAAAGATTGCAGGGAAGTGGAGAAAAGAGGTTCAAATTCCCCATTCACAAGCATCATCTTCATTTGACCCTATGATCTAGAGGCTTTTGAATGACATGATCATCTAAAAGAAGCAACTTCCTATAACCAATGCTCTGTATCAAGACATCCCACGAAGATTTCAAAATCAACCTGCTGGAACCTCTGGGAGGCAGTTAATATTACCGTCTTCTCAACAGAGGCTAAGTATAGAAGGATCCCCAAGTGGTATTGCTAATATGTGTGTATTCCATCTGAAAGATGATCATGATGGTGAAACTTTTCTAGAGATGGTGAGATATGTCTAGATGAATAATAAAAAAGAAATAGTGGAGGAGGTTCATGAAGATGAGGCTAGTCCAAAATTACCTAGCAAATCTGAAAGTTTTTACCTCGAATATGAATTAGATTCAGAAAGGGGAGGTGAAATTTTGGTGACTTTGGAGGAGCCCTCATGTTCAGTATTAAAAAGAAACCAAAGAGGATACAAATCATCTCCTGATGTTCTGTCTCCAACGTCTTTCAACAAGGCAAATGAACCTATGAATAAAACTTCAAAAATTTCAAAGGTCAAAAGTTCAAATTCATCGGAGGTTCCAATCTTGAAAAGGTTTGATGCTGATCCCTCTTTTAGTATTCTTGAGTATTGTAAATATTCTAAAATTCAAATTTCTCTGACTGATTATCTCAGGTTAAATCCTTGGGAATTAGGTAAACTTGTTGATTATGTCAAAAGAAATGAGTTACAAAAGACAAATGAAAAGCAAGTAAATGCACAATTAGATCAACCTGTTGATGAAAATTATTCAATTGTGTATTGTCATTAATGTTTACACAAGTATAATGATGTTTACATAAATGTCTAATCCTATCCAAGCACAGTTAGTGTCTGCCAAGCTCTCTCAGGAATTGAAGATTGCCAAAGTGATTTTACTTCTAACCAAGTTCACTCAGACATTACAGTGTTGGTCAGGCCTTGAAGGATTTCAGTGTTGACCAAGTAAAATAGTTAGTGTCAGCCGACTAATAGTGGCTTAAATTTTATGCATAATTAGTTATATGCAGCCGACAGACATGAGTTTTATTATTTATTTGGAAGCATATTAAGGCCGACTTGACAAGGCTTATCATATATATATATATATATA